>JABFPJ010007061.1:0-10297 GCA_022817425.1 Gryon sp. ZL-2020 | reverse complement strand
TTTCAGGCATAAAAATTAAAATTCTTCCAATAATACTTCCAAATTGATAAAATAATTAATAAAATTAAGATACTTGTAAAATGAATTAAAATAACATTTTTTTTAATAAAAAATGATTACTCTAGTTAGCCTTACAAGTGCCTCACAATATACTGCGTTACATTTCCTACAAGTGACTTGTATGTTTCGCTTGTGAGGCCCTTACAATTTAAATAGTATAACGCACAAGTGCCTTATGAATAACTAGTTACAATTTTTAGTTGGGTTATATCTTCTTTGTTTCTTTCATACTTATGCGCTTAGTTATAAAAAACAAATTAAAAACTGTATATTTCACGGCAGAAGAAGTATACAAATATACAAAAGTAATATTTTATAATAATCTTAATATAAATTTTTTCTTTTAATCTTTTATGTGATTAATGCTATACATTATCTGGTTAATACTTTGTTAATGATATAAACATTGTAAGATAATATGAATGAAAATAGTATTTTATAATATTAAAATGTAATAAACTATATGCTATATAATAGATTTTTATTCACTAAAGATTATTAAAAGACTTTAACATAATTACAATTATTATTAGTAATTACAAATTATTACAATGTGATACTATTTAATAACTTGTTTAATTTAAGAGATTATCTTGAAATATTTTTCACTGAATTTACAATGGAATATGTTTTTACTGATTCAATTAGTGAAATTTTTGTGGATATTTTTATAAGTCCCAAATTTACTTTCAATAAGTATGAGACAAAAAAGTAGTTGAACAAGTAAAATTTGATATTTAATTTTTATTTTACGGCAACAATTAAGAACTATATCCCTCGTGAAAATGAATCTGAAAAAATCTCAGAAAAACTCAGTGTTGATCAGAACAAATCTCAGAAAATGTTTGGTAAAATCCCTGAAAAACTCAGAAAATGCTCAATAGTCTGACAATTTGTTAATTTTTCTGAATCCAAGATTCCATATACAAAATCTTTGTTGTAATCAGAAAAACTTTGGAAATCTCATACAAAAAGGTAATACTTTTTCTGATACATTCTCAATTTTTCCATCTTGTAAATTTTGTAGACAAAAAGTCAGAAAATATAAGAAAAAGTCAGAAATACATGTTCAACTCTCAGATCTGCCGTATTGTTATTTTTCTGACATTGATCAGTGTAATGAAATAATGTCGAAAATCCAAAGTTGATCACTTCTTGCCGTTTACCTGCGGTTTGATTTTTTGATTCTTGAGATTTCCGAAGTTTTTCTGATTACAACAAAGATTTTTTATCTTGAATCTTAGATTTAGAAAAACTCAAAAATTGTCAGAATATTGAGAATGTTCTGAGTTTTTCATGTATTTTACCAGACATTTTCTCACTTATTTTTCTGAGTTTTTTTTGAGATTTTCTCAAATTCATTTTCACAAGGGATTGAACCAACAGTTAAGTAAATTATCTTTTTTCTTAGAAGACTCTTCTTCAGAAACGCCGTTTGAATTATAATATGTCGATGATTGGGCCGAAGAACGGGTTATCTTGAAAGATAGCCGAAGAACGGGCTCAGAATAGTTTTTGAAAAATATCTCACCCTTTTTTCGCAATTGAAACTTACGTTGGTATTACTTTAATGTTTAGCGAGATTTTTTAAGCACAAAATGCAATGTTTAAAAATTTCCAAACAAAAAAAAACGTTTATTCAATTTTATTACTTATTTAATGTAATATGAAATTGTTATCTAATCAATAAATCTTTCTCTATTTTGCTTTTAATGATATTAATTGAGTTTTATATTTATACTAGCTGAAGCGCCGGCTTCGCCCGGGCAAACCCTGTACTCCCTTCCCTATGAACGTGTATAAGTCATGAATAAATACCTATTTAAGTATATACTTAACTACATATTTACATAAACAATTTGAGATTTTTCAAGCTTTGAATGATAGTAAAAAAGTTCATATATTGTCCATATATTAAACATATAATTAAGAATACAATATTCAAGAAATCATATAATAAAAATATATTGACGATATGTGGACCACATAGGGACTATATATGGGCAATATATGGACTATATATAGACCATATATGAACTATATATGGACTGTACATTTGACCAGAGCGAAGCTGACGACAAAAATCTCCTCCCCTTATGACGATCTCCCCTATAACGACCTCCCCGTATGATGACCTCCCCCCTTTGACGACCCCCCTTTATAAAAATGTTTATAAAAAAAAATTGTTGCAAAAAAAATTGGTGCAAATCGGTTCAGTAGATTTTCCGTGATGCTCATACAAACAAACAAACAAACATAGATTCATTTATATATATATATATTAGTTATAGATAATATAAGTTTTTATTTTTTTTTTATGATTGAGCAAATTGTAATTATTTTTTGCAATTCCAAAATGCAATTTTACAATTATCTGCACTGAATTTATACACACAAAGCAGAATTAATATACAATTTTATGTTTAAAATTGAACATTTACTGAAAGTTTAGTAGTACAGGGACAGAAGCAAAACTTCACGAAAAATTACTGAATTTTTCATATAAAATATTAATATGAATTTTTCATTTATTTAAGATTAATGTTTTTTTCATGAATTTTTCATGAATATTCAATAATATTTCATTTAACAGTTCAGTAATTTTTTACAAAATTTTGCATCTGTCCCTGTACTATTGAACTTTTAATAAATTTAGATATTTAGAGATTTATTGATAACCTGTTTTCCAAAAACGGTCTGAGATAGCCCGTTTTCAAAAACTATTCTGAGTTAGCCCGTTCTTCGGCTATCTTTCGAGATAGCCCGTTCTTTTTCCCAATCATCGATATGCAACTGAAAGCTTGAATATTTTCAAAACGTAACCGCAAAAATTTAAATAAAAAATATTGTCATATTCAAGTGATTCTTGAATTGAATTCGCTATATCTCTTTTCCACTAACGAATTCACCATTACTTCTATCCTTCCCCCAATTCGAAAATTCATATGGAAATTCCATGGAATAACGTTTTAACTTAAACATTTAAAATTCGTGAAAATTTTAATTTTAATTAAATTAATGATATCGCAATTATTTTGAGTAGACAACAAGAAAAAACGTACCTATCTAGTTTCTGACAGGTTTTAACGAGATTATTCGAAGGCGGGACTTGAACCCCGTACCTACGAACTTCTTGTCTTTTTGTCATTCTGTTAACGCCCAAGATTTTTATAAAACACTAGCTGAATCCTATTCTATAGCTGAAAAAGCCTATGACCCCATCTCTATGACCGTTTATGACTCCTAGCTACATTCCTAGCTTCATCCGAGGAATCTCTATAAACTCTTTATGGACACTTAATGGACGCCCTAAAACTCCGCATAAACTCCCTATAAACTCCATATAAACTCCCTATAAACTCCTTATAATCTCCCTATAAACTTCTTTTAATCTCCTAATAAACTCCGCATGAACCGCTATGACACCCCTTATGACATCCCCTACAACATCCCCTATGACACTTGAGGGGTGTCACCTATGACAAAAAAAAATTTTTTGGGTGATTTTTTTTGAAAAAAGAATCTAGTGCAGATATTGCAAGAAAAAACAAAGTCTACGATACTTTGGAGACATAGGACTATATTCTCTGAAAATTTGGTTTAAATTGGCCCGGAAGATTTTACGTGATTGACATACAAACAAACAAACAAACATATTTTCAATTTTATATATTATGACCTCCTCATGACCTACTTACGACCCCCGATATATTTTTCGTTTTGCTAGGAAAATTTCAAACTGTGTAGGAAGTTTGAAAAATGTTTTTTTGAAAAAAATGAAAAGTTTTCGAAAATTTTCTGAAATAACTGTAAATATTGTTTGAGATCCTCTTGAGAATTTTCGCAGAACCTCGAAAACAAACTCCAAACCACTTACTAAAAACTTCCTGCAAACTTCCTGAAAACTTCCGGACAACCCCCTGACAACCTCCTAACAACTGCCTAAGGGGGGGGGGTTCAAAATCAGAAAAAATCATATCAAATGAATTTTTTTTTCTACATATTTAAATGCAAGGTGAAAAGTTCAAACGTGTTTTTCTCAATATTTACAAAAGTGGAGTTAATTGGTTTATCCTTGAAGTCACAGATTTGATTATTTTAAGCGGTGGAGTAGCCTAATCTTTTGACAGTTAGGGAGAACAGAAACAATTACATCTTCAGCACTACAAATTTAACTCATGTAAATAATATCTGTAAGAAACACTGCAAAATAAACTAAACTAAGATGTAAACTCTACAACAAAATTAAATTAAATTAACTTAAATTTCGTAAAAATTATATACATACTTAAATGAAAGTAGATGTTACTTCAATCGCATATTCGTCTCATACTAAACTAAAAAAATCTAATAAAAGCTTGTAAATTAAAAAAATTATATATTAATTGCAACCGACGACGCTACTTTTTTCAGAATAAAGTATCGATTTGTAAGTTACTCAACAAAGTAATGTAACATTTACAAGCTGGATAGACCTGTAACTATAATGCTTGCACAAAAGCACTTCCGGCTGCTAAAAGTGTGCAAATAGAATGACTATTAAGAAAGAGTCTATTTGGATAAGTCCTAGGCATCGAGCTTGCTTGAAGTCCAAGCATCTTTCTTCGTTGACTTCTTCATCTGGCTTCCAACAGATACATCTTTCTTTTTTATCGCTTGCATTTTTTTCTTGCTCCTGGCATTTTTTTCGTCGATCCTCTTGACATACATCTCTCTTTCTCTCTTTCATGTTAACTTTTGTATTTCTTTTTTGTTTTGCGTCTTTCTTGTTCTTTTTTTCGCTCAGTAACTAACGAAGCCAGTCTAGCACCCCGCGTGTCGGTCCAGGCGGCTCCTTTCTTACCTGATCAGCGTAGACACACACGCACACGCCTCTCTATAGGCACACGCGAGCCCGTCACGCTACGACTAAAAGAGGCCCCCCGAGAAAGACAAAGATACAACATACAGAGAAGACAGTTAATGAGCTCCAGCCGCGGGGGAGGGGTGCATCCAAAATCCAAAGACCCGTCAGGTTCTGGTGTTTGTTCGTTCATTTTTAACAGCCGCATACTCAGTTACAGTTACTGGGTAGTAACTGTGGCTTACAACTTAGAGTACAACTTGCAAACTTAATTATTTTCTAAGTTAAGCAACTAACTTAAATGTAAGTTGCAATTATTGTTTATTAAACTTTAGTTATTAATCTAATCCGTTATTAACATTAGCAAATTGTACGAAAGTAATTAGTAAGTTGTAATAATAAAGCTACTAATATCTAACTTAATTGAGTTATTTTTGTACCAACCCGTAATTAACTACATTCGGAAACGGACAATATATCATAGGATAAGATATCATCATTTTTTATTATTTTCATGAACTGTAAATAAATTTAATCAATATAATGAGACAAAATGTATTTAACTCAAAAAAATTTTAATTATATATTTACAAAGAAATATATATATAAAGATATTAATTTTTATGTGACTGTTAATGCTGTTAGTTAGTTAAGTTAAATTAAGTTACTTTTATATTCATAATTCAATAATTTTAATACAAAAAGTGTCTTTGTAAATAATCTCGTTCATATAATAATTACGAGTAGTTATTTAATAAAAAAAAATGTAATACAACGAATACTCAATTTCTGCTTAATCTCATTTAGAAAAGATCCAAATGACATTTCTGTTCAATCTGTAAGGTGACAATGTTTAATGTTGAAGTCACGATTTAAGTTTTGTGAATAAATTATAATACTTATTAATTTGTCGGCTCATATTATAGTGTGTCTTTGAATCATCGAGAGGTTAATCGTTATCTGAGTTTGGGTAAAAACTTCGACACATTTGTTATTCAAATATTTACGTCCAAGACTGTGAGGTTTTATTCAACGAGATACAATAAAACACCTAACTATAAATTAGGCGGCATTTCACGGCAGTAACACGTTCAAATAAATCAACATATTTTTTGATCGCCATTATATCTCTTATATTCTTTTTGTACGCCGAAAATATATTTACAACAACTAAAACCATATATAATGTAGTTATAACTTTTACATCCACATATATATATACATATATATTTAAAATATATACAACTCTAATTATTTCTACAACAAGCAATATAATAGTCAAGTTTAAGACGACGCTAAAACGAAGCAACATTTTTCGTTTCTGCCGATCATAATCATAAATTTGCCACTAGTTAGTCTTAACGTGTTTCCGCATGTAGATTATAATTCAGCCGTGTAATTAATTCAAGCGTACTAACACACGTTGAAGAAATTGAGTTATTCTCATATTCTTTCTTGTCTTTCTCCTTCCATCTTTTTTTTTATATTTTCAAAACCTGTCGAGGATAGATTTAAACTTAAAGATAAGTAATAGAGTCCCGAAGATCAGTAGCGTTCCATCGATTTCCTCGAAATAGACCCATCATCGTTGGCCTGAAAAAGAGTAGCAATATTCGAGCCACACTGACCATGTACGGATGCTGAAGCAAAGATGCTGCTGCTCTTCTCCGCGAAAGGGTCCAAAAAGGGCCGACGATATGGTGGGTATTGGCAACGGTGGGATGGGAAATTGAGGTGGAATAAGAAGACAAGGGCAGACAAAGCGCAAGAAATAATGCAACTGAGTGAGAGGGACAGAACAAGGTGGAGGGGAAATGGTACATGAAACCCAATGGGGCGGCCTCGTGTGCTGACTTTAGCCGATAGCTGTTGGTTACGTTCCATCCCACTAAGATACGCCATTCCCTTTGACTCTTCCTCTTCTTCGTCTTTTCTCTTCTTCTTCATCGACTTCTTCTTGTGCCTCGTAAGGCACCGTGAATTTCTCCTCATTCCTACGCTTGCTCCTTCTGCTTTTGTGATGGCCTTTCGGTTTCTCTCTTGCCAATACTCATTCAACCATTTATTAGCTTTGTCTTACCTTTTACGTTGGTTTTTGCACACACCAAGTCACGCGTGCAAGTATATTACTCTTTTCGAGCCGGCTTTGATCTTCCAACAAACTCGTTCTCGACCTTACCCTTCCCTTCCTACCGCCCCGCGTCGGCCATTGTAACTCCTTTTGCACATTTTCGGCGGGGGCCCCCATGAGGTGGCCCTTTGCGTGCCTATGGATAACGAGATTTCGCCCGTTGATATACTTGTAGAGTTGATCATATAGCCGATCGTAGCGCTTTACAAGAACAGAACTTACGATGCTTATTAGTAACATCACTTTTCAAAGACTTGTTGATTGTAGACTCACGAGATATTGATTTTGTTCTTATGTTCAATAATTATTCTTCTGCATTATTTAACTATTATAAACTTATTCATCGGAAGTGCAAATAAGGTTGTTATGTAGCTTAATTTTATTTGTCATGCACTCTTAGAAAAAGTTTCCCAAAATATTTATAAACATTTTCATACAAATTTACATAGCTAGTTTGTATTTATTTGTCAGAATATACTTAAAAAAAGTTCATAGTATATATGTAAAATTATTTATTAAAATATATTTGAAAATTCATAGGAATATTTATGATATTTTCATGACCTGTAATATACAAAAGTTTTTTTTTTATTTATTGAAATTTCAATTCATTTTTTTTATTTTTTTTATTTTTTTTTGTATTTTTGAATGAATTCGAATTAATATTTCAAATACTTTACGTTTCAGGACACTAAATATAATTGTTTTAATCAAATAATTATCTAAAATATTGTTTAATATTTATGGCGCATTTGATATATACATATGCCAATTAATAAAATGCAAACAGCAGCCTTACTACTTCCAGACATGTCTTACTATTGGCACTAAAATTGTTTATGTTCCTCACTTATGCCGCATTTTTTTTATATGAGCGCCCGAATGTAACCTGACATATGCCTCAAATTGATTAGAAATGTTTGCCATACTTTTTTCAGTTTTTTATCAAACTAAGTTTTGAAAAAGATACTTTATTATAGCCAAATCAGCGTTAACAAAACGAGAATGGCAAAAATAAGGTAAAGGAATGAACAAAAGATAGCATTCATTAGCCATGCAAATGTCATACAGTTGCCATACTATTCTCAAGCTATTGTCATATACACGCCAAATAGGTGCCATTCTTGAATTCTATCCGTAGAGTTGCTATTCCACCGCCACTTAGCCGCCATCTTGTTGCCATGCAAACGCCATACGGTTGCCGTATAGATTCCATACTGCTGCCTAATATTTAACAAAATTTTTAAATCGGTCAAAAATTGAAAAAAAAAACATAAATAAACGAATAAAATAATCCTAAGAATGTAAGTTTACAAAAAAAAATTGTTTTTAATTTTGTTTGAACTGACGATCGTAGTTACAAGTCGGGAACTCTAACTCTTGTACCACCGCGGCTTCTGAATATATCATATTTAAAAGGTCTACTAAATACAAGGTATGGCAACAGTCTGGCAACATATGCTTAAAAATAACTTTTAGGTATGATGTATCAGAAGCCGTGAACCATTATCCGGAACAATTTGTCGAAAGAAATATCAACACCACCCGAACAGAACACTAACCTTATAAAACGTCAAGTGAACAAATTGATAAACGTTTTGAATGTTCACTAAACGTCAATTTGATGTTTAAAAAAGTTTATTGTCTGTACGGGCAGGTTAAACAAACACAAACACAACAGTAATGATCATACTCATAATAATAATCAAGAAAATACAAAAACAGTAATTGCACTGTACTTTTCATTAATAAAATTAGTCCAAAAATAAGTGCAACATTAGGAAAATATGACATAACACAGTAAGTTATAACAAACAAAAAATTAGTGTATTTTTCGACAAATTAAAGGACAAACCCCCCGTAACAAAGAAATCAAATGTTATTTATAACATCCCATGTCAAAAATGGTAATCGGACAAAATAACCCCAGAAAAATAACCCCTGGACAAAGTAACCCCAGGACAAAATAATTTTCTGAAAAATAATATAATATGAAAGAAGATGACAAATGTGTTCAAAAACATAAAAGTTTTTAACTACGGTAAATGTATTAAATTGTTCAAATGTATTATATTTGATAAAAATGTTTCATATAAATTTAAAACTTAATAGAGAATTTAAATCCTATGCTCCGGTATAATTTCGAAAAAACTCCACATAATAAAAACTTGCTCCGGAGTTGAATCGAAGTGAGAATAATATGTCGGAGTTTTTAGCCGGAGTTAAACATTTAAATTAAATCCAAGCCAAATAAAATTTAGTTCCGATTTAAAATGACTGTGTTTACAAGTACACAATTAATTTTTAAGAGTGCAGTCAAGCCGCAGTCTACAATATTCCTTTCAAGTGTCGACTATTATACTTACGAAATTTTGAATTTTTCGTTAAATTTGGGTCGAAAAGGGCTAGTATTGTTCACAACTACTTTCTGTTTGACAAGGAAAGTAACACGGAAAGATGCATTGTCGATGATTGACAAGATCCTGCTTTTAATGTATTTTTTATATTTCACGCGTGCAAATAAAATATTAAATTAAAGCTCAACATTTTATGTACAAAATTAACAAATGTATCAATAATTTTTATGATCTTGCAATTATAAATTCAATTGTTTAAAATGAGACGTAGGTCAACTCAACTTACACAATTCAGCTTTCACAATTCAATGTACACATTTCAACTTGTCACAATTCAACGTACACAATTCAATTTGTTTTTGTATACGATCCGTATATTCAAATAAAATGCAGAAATACATATGCTATCAGAAAAATGTAATTAAGAAGTCGATTAGTTTCACACATCAGTGATGTATGACACATAAATAATTTGTTTTATTGTATTAAAATAAAAGAATAATAAAAAACAAGTTTAATTGATGTAAATTGAATTTTGATACTATGATTTGTGATAATATTATTTGTGCACGTTGAATTGACGTAAGTTGAATTGACCCCCCCCCCATTAAAATGATTTAATGCATATAATATAATAATTACACGACGTTTCGTCAACTTTTTGGCTTTCTTCGGGTTATATTCTACAATTTTTTGAGAATTTAAAACCTCCCAGACAACCACAGATGTCACTGTGACGCTAAGGTGACTTCCTCGTGAAGTCATTTGCGACTCACATTTGAGTCACATGTAGTTCACAATTACCGCCACCTTGTGACTCAAATGTGGAATTATAACGTTATAATGATGCAACAACACTTCGACGTCACAGTGACGTCGCATAGAAGTCACACAAAGGTCACATAG
>JABFPJ010007060.1:0-10298 GCA_022817425.1 Gryon sp. ZL-2020 | reverse complement strand
AAGATCCGAGAGTCTATTACCCTAACAGTCGGAGATACAGACATACGATCACAAGCCTCACTGAGATATCTTGGAGTGGAAATCGATGAACGGCTACGGTTTAAGGAACACATTATCAGAGTTACCCTGGTAGAAATGGAATCGGGCATGCCATGTTGCAGATGTGGCCCGGATGTGGTTTGTCTGATTAATACCATATTAATGGTGGGCTGATTGGGGCCCGATTGGGGCCAAAATAGCATTTCGTGAGACATTATTTATTTTTTTTGAAAAATGGCGGCCCTGTAAGGGCCAAGCATGGCCCAGGTAGGGCATCCTGACTTTCAAATCGGGCTATGACCATGGATGAAACGCCGGGTATTTATATGGCCCCAGCCGGGAATTCCGTATAATGGGATTCCCGACCTGGGCCTGATCTCGACCAAAACTGGTTACAGCGTCATGGTTAATATATAGGTGGTCTTATCGGGCCCTAATCTGGTAACCATGCCATAGCCACATCTTGACCATACACAATCCAAGTTACAGGTAAGTAGCGATACTTAGTTATCATTTCTAAGAGCTTCGGTAGTCCAGTGGTGAAGTCATATACTTACAAACTTGAAGAACACGAGTTCAAATCCTATATCTAAAAATTTTTTTCATTTATTATAAAGAAACCACATCGGATCCCGATCAGGGCCCAACATGGTTTTCTAATTTGACGTCATTTTTATGAGTTTACCTGATCGGGACCATATGAATGCCCGGCATAACATCCATATGTAACGCCACACCTGGAAAACACATCAGGGCCTACTAGGGTAGTATGGTTTCCATGTTGGACCCACAATTTAACCCGACTTCAATTTCTACTAGGGTAGTAAGAAAGCAGCACAAGTCACAAACGCGTTATCGCGATTGATGCCAAATATTAGTGGACCTAGACAGAGTCGAAGGAGACTTCTGTCTAGTGTAACAACTTCCACACTGCTTTATGCTGCTCCAGTGTGGTCTAGCGTATTAACTGTTAAAGCATACGCAAGACTGTTATCATGTGTTTACCGCAGAAATGCCTTGCGAGTTACGCAATCATTTCGAACGGTATCATATGATGCTGTCTGCAGTCGCTTCCATGCCACCAATTGAGACAAGTGAGACAGGTCTTGATGTCTCTACTGCGGCAAAAGAAGTCAGGTGGACTTACCGCCGGATTCCAGATATCGCCACGTGGATTCGTAGAAATCATGGTGAAGTGGACCACTACCTCACCCAACTGCTTACGGGACATGGTTGCTTCCGTGCCTACCTACACCGTTTTGGACTGGACACCGAGCCAGCTTGCCCGGCTTGCAAAAGTATTGAAGAAACCGTAAAACATGTGTTTTTCGCGTGTCCGCGGATTGCATCAGAACACAGGAACTCACTCTGGTTCTGGGGCGGACTGTGACACCGGAAGATCTTGTTCAAGCGATGTTAGAAGCGCAAGATAAATGGAATGCTGCTTCCAACTATGCAGCAAAAGTCATAAAAGCGCTATCAGGTGCCTGCAAAATCGGCGCAGAGAAAATAGCATGGACCAATAATGGCTTCTCTTGTGAAATAGCACCTTGACGCACGTCATGGTAGACTGGATCTGCTGGAAAGCGGCCCGATTATTGCTGAAAAGCGGTGATTTCTGCTAAAAAGCGGTGATTTCTGCTGAAAAGCGGTACGATTGCTGCTGAAAAGCGGTCAACAATGGCCAATAATGACCAAAAAAAACATACATATATACATACAAACAACAACAACAACATTGTTCTTCTGACAGAGCTACATTTTAACTGAGTGGCATTTGTAACCAACATAATTGTAAAAATTGGATGCTTGGGCAGGAATATTAAATAACCAAGTAATAGGGCCACATTTTATTGATTGTAATCTTAACGTGCAAAAGTACGAAGCCATGCTTCGATACCTGCCTAGATATTGAGAGCAATTTCTTTTTGTTATTATTCTTATTATTACTACTTCGTATTTTTGTGTTTTTTTTCTATTTTTGCACATTTTTTCAGTTTATTATTTTTTATAATCAAAAAAATTTTTTTTTCTTATTTTTTAGTCCAGTTTATTTTATTTTGCATTTTCGAAAATTGTTTTTACTTTACTGTTAATTAACACCTCCGGGAGCGCACAGGGTGGAGGGCTTGGAGAACAAAAACAGGATAAATATCATGATTTCTCTGACTTAAAATTTGAACTTGCTAATTTTGTGGCGGAGAATCCAAATCTGCAAAAAATGGGGGTTCCCATTTAAGATTTCAAAGATACTCCCGCCTCCACCCCTTGGGGGTTGGGGTCTTTTTTCCCGATTTGTTGTCAATATTGCGAAATATTATGCCGCCCTGGAACTGTTTTGGCACCCTGTATAATAATCTGTTTCATAAAATGGTTGATGTCGCACATATGCGGATGTATGTTTAAAATCAAACATATTAATAATTAAGTTATTACAATAATTTTTTTTCTTTAAATTTGATATGCAAAGTAATCTGCAACATAATATTTCGTGTTCTATTTTGTGACAATGGCATATAGAATTTTATCATATAAAAAAAGCTTTTTTATTTCCATAAAAAATGGAATTTCGTTAGAATGTCGTTTTTCAACTACATAATTTCCTCCTTAATACAGAATTTCCGTTGTGGTATCAAACTTTCATATAATTATTTTTTTCAAATCGAACTTTAAAAATTTGTTTCATCTTGTTATTTTTATATGTGTTTCATATGAAACCTACACCTATACTAAGCATTTCCATCTAGTCATTAAAAACTGCTCACGAAATATAAAAATATTTACTTGGAACTGATTAAAATAAGAAAATGTTCTTGTAAAAAATTTTTCTTACAACGTAGAAGTATGAATTAATAAGATCGGTGTTAAATACTGTACAAAGTTACATTATTCCAAGTGTAAATTTAGTTTTTATAAAATCTGATTATATACTTTAAAATAGTTTAATTCCAAATGTCTAATTGATTACACAGCGAAGTGCAATTTAGATACACTGTATGGTGTAAATTTAAAATGTATTTCACCGACAAGTCTAACTATAGAAAATTTTTAATGAAATTGCACTGCACAATGTAACTGCAGTACTCTTTGAAGTATAACTTTTATACACTTTAAAGTGTAATTTTGATATATTTCAAAATGAAATTACACTTCGAAGTGTAGCTACAATACACTTTACGGTGTAACTTCAATTAATCTTAAGTGTAAATAAAAAGTATGATACACCTTGAAGTGTATTATCATAACACGCCAAAGTGAAATAAAAAGATTAGAAAGCGTAAGTTTATATTTCTTTTTCGTTTTTACTCTTATGTACACCAAGAGTGTGAATTACTAACACCAGCGTGTAAAAATTGCAGCATTTTTTTTACTGTGTACCTTAAAGGAATACGACAAGTAATGGCAACTTCATGTTTTCTACATATTATGGAAGTAAAATGATCGAGTAATTTCTCAGAAGAATGTGTATTAAGATTATATAAGAAAATTTAAATATAGAAATTTATATTTATAAGAATTACAATTTTTGCGTATAGTTTCTTAATAATTTGGGATTTCGATTATTTGATAAGAACTGCCTAACAGAGGTTATGGTCATATAGAGGCTCAAGAAAAAGATTCTTAATATAGAATCGATTGAGATGTAATTTTCAGAAGAGAGCCATTTGGTAATCTAATAATACATTCCATTTCATTTTATTACAAATGAATGTTAATTTTTCCAATTGGTTATCTATTAAAAATTTATTAATCACATTTTCTTGCACATTTCTAAACATATATGTAATTATAAAGTACGATATAACCGTGTTATAAACACAATATGACCGGAATTTCCGTGAATTACTTATTTTTAATTACTTCGGTTAAATGTTACCGTTTTTTCTAAACAGCGCTTTTAATTGTACAAGTTCCTTCCGTAATTTCTATAAGACTAACGCATTAACCATTAAACAATCGTTTTTCTTCATTTATTTTCCAAAAACTGTTCATTCTCGGCTTCCCATAAATCACCTTTATCGGTAGAAACTAAAATTTTAATCCAGAACAAAATCACCACCGTCATTTATCTTCTCATTTAACAATGTACTTTCACCGCTCAGCAAAAAGTGTTTTACATTCTTTGATTTTTCGCAGACTTGACTACGATAATTGGGCGAGGATGGGCAACTCGGGATGGAGTTACGATGAAGTGTTGCCATACTTCATCAAATCTGAGGACAATCGCAATCCTTACCTGGCACGGACTCCTTATCATGGAACTGGTGGCTACTTGACCGTACAGGAAGCCCCTTGGCGAACCCCATTATCTTTAGCGTTTATTCAAGCGGGAGTTGAATTAGGTTATGAAAATCGTGACATTAACGGTGCCAATCAAACGGGCTTCATGCTCACTCAGGGAACTATAAGACGTGGCAGTCGATGTTCTACAGCAAAAGCTTTTTTAAGGCCAGTCAGAAATCGGCCAAATTTGCACATAGCCATGAACGCGCAAGTCATCAAAGTTAAATTTAACAAAGAGAAAAGGGCAACTGGAATTGAATTCTTTCGCGATGGTGTGAAACAAACTGTTTATGTTAGAAGAGAAATCGTATTGTCGGCTGGTGCCATTGGATCGCCGCAAATTTTAATGTTGTCTGGAATTGGACCTGAGGAACATCTGCAAAAATTTGGAATTCCCGTGATTTCAGATCTTAGAGTTGGAGATCATTTGCAGGATCACGTAGGACTGGGAGGACTGACTTTTTTAGTCAATGACCCGATTACTTTTAAAAAAGATCGATACCAAAATCTGCCAACTATGATGGAGTACATAATTCATGAGAGAGGTCCTATGACTACACCAGGAGTTGAAGGCTTAGCATTTATAAACTCAAAGTATGCTGATAAGTCTGGCAATTATCCGGATATTCAGTTTCATTTTGCTCCAAGTTCAATTAATTCTGATGGAGGAGATCAAATTAGAAAAATTTTAGGTCTCAGAGATGCTGTATATAATACTATGTATAAACCTATTCTTAAGGCTGAAACATGGACCATTCTTCCTCTGTTATTGAGACCAAAAAGTTCTGGATGGGTAAGATTGAAGAGTAAGAACCCTATGGTGTATCCAGAAATTATACCAAATTATTTTACTCACAAAGAAGATATGGATGTTTTGGTTGAGGGCATCAGATTTGCAATGGCCGTGTCTAACACTTCAGCCTTTCAGAGGTTTGGTTCCAGGCCGTTAACCATTCGTATGCCTGGTTGCCAACGTTATCCTTTCGACACATATGAGTACTGGGAATGCGCGATTAGGCATTTTACATTCACGATTTATCATCCTACTGGAACGTGTAAAATGGGCCCGAAATCCGATGCAACTGCTGTGGTGGATTCAAGATTGCGTGTTTATGGTGTTAAAGGCCTTAGAGTTGCGGATGCATCAATAATGCCAGAAATTGTCAGTGGAAATCCAAATGCCCCAGTGATAATGATAGGAGAGAAGCTTAGCGACATGCTTAAAGAGGATTGGCGTATGAAGCATCGAAGGGTAGAAAGATGAAGCCTATTTTATATTAGATTAACGATCTTTTTGTGACAACACTACCAGAGTACAATTACTTATACAAAAAAATCTATTAATAATGATATTGTAATAGAATTAAGAATATTTTCCATACTATTAAAATATCAATTTCTATGTTATTTTTGTGTATGAGAATGATTCCAAATGATATATGATGTAATATATTTTCACACTGTATTATATATTTTAATATAGTTTTACATTCATGTCGAATTATCCTTCTATACATAAATAATGTAGCAATTTTCATTGCATCTTTATGAACTGTATTATCAGAGTATAAAAAGTGATTGAGAAAATCAATGATTATAATTATATATATGTTGTATATTGTATTCAATATAATTTCCGAAGTTTATTCATTATTGTTTAAAGTAATGAGTAAATGTGTTCAATCGGTAGAATAATTCAAGTTAGGCCATTTGTTAGTTGTAGAGCAAAAATCAAACTTAATAATGCAACTAAAATATATTAAGTGACAAAGTAATTAATATAATTAATACAAATATGTAATTTGCTTTATAAAAATAATGTGCTTAAAAAAGCACATTATTGTTATAAAGGTTTTGATTTCTTACTTAATCATTTAATGTGTATAAAATTTGTTATAGTATATATAGCTAGTAGCATCATAGCATCATAAGTTTAGTAATAACGTCCGGTGATACAAGTATGGCGATACAAGATTAATTTTGTAATGATGCTAGTGATAAAAGTGCAATGTCATGTATTTGTATAAATTAGATTTTCATGTAATAAAATACTGTACTGTCAAATCTATGAATTATGGTAGCTTCCTAGGCTGCACTTAATAAAAAATGTGTATTAACTTAGGAATAAATATTAAGTTAATTTGTTTCATTCGCAAATGCCGCTTTTTATATTACGTCATCATGATAATGATAGAGCTGCAAATAGCACAAGTATATAAAAGAGAAATTATACATGAACACTCCATTTCTAGTAAGCGTAATAAAGAAAGTCAAATTATTTATTATCCGGCGAGTGAGTGTGCTTTGTGAGAAAGGCGGTCTGTTCGATTTATGCTAATACGAGCAAGGCAATCGTTTGTAATGATCGAACTAATCTTAAGTTACACAAGTGCGTTCTAATGAGAGATGACTTTCATGATTGACGAGGAGTCAAGTGTAAATTGAAATGATTATTGTATAACAAAGAAGCACCATTAACCCGTTTTGTGATATTATAAATAACTTTTTGCAAATGTTTATAATTTATTTGAATGTTAAGTAAATTGAAAAACATACAAATAAATTTATTTTAAATTAATGCAAAAAACAATATAACTTGAACACGACGACTTATTTGAAGTCAATAATTCGTTATCAGTATAAAGACGGTTATGATTAATTTCATTTAGCGGGAGGTTCCACTAATGAGTAACATTTGACTTGACTTTAAAAAAAATTAGGTAATCAAAAATATGTTTGAATGATGCGTTATTATCATTAAGCTATACTCTTTCTTGTATATGAATTAGTACTAAGCAAAATGATTCAATAAATGATACAATAATGATACAATAAATCGTTTTTAATTTTATACGATATTTTGCGCATTGTAATTTTAAACCCACTTTCTAAATCTGAATAAGTCAAAAGTCGTCCACTTACGCCAAAAAGTGAAAATTTAATTGTATTTTTCACTTAAAATAAGTGAAAATTTTCACTTTTTGGCGTAAGTGGACGACTTTGGACTTATTGTAAGTGAATATTCACTTATTTGAATTTAGAGAGCATCTTTTCATAAAACTTTAACAGCACATTACTCTTTACATTAAAATATTAAACACTTAGTTTTTTATATTGCTCTTATTAAAAATAAAATAAAAAATAGGTAATAAAAAATTACTATAAATTAAAATGAAAATATAATTTTGTTATTGTTACGCAAGACAAAATATATACAATATTTTGTTGATGAAGAAGAAAGTTTAAAGAAATAATGTTTTAATGATTTTTTTAATTAATGAATAGCTATGCAATATTATTATTGATTGCTTTTTACTATTTTAGAATCATGTGGCAAATTCTAATAGTCATGCTTACTTTAACAGCATGAGTATAATTTTCCTGCTTTGAAAGGATTTATAATTTAATTTAATTTTTACTATATTTGTAAAAAAATTTAGTCAATTTTAATAGAATTAAAAAAAATATTTAATTATTTCTTTACGAATTAAGGATTACTTTGACATATTAGTTATAATATTTTTTATTAATTTAATTTGCAATAGTATCTTAGAAAATATCTAGTTGAAAATTATTTTTACAAATGATCACTCATGAAAGAAAATTAAAATATGAAAATATAATAGTTTTGTAATATATAAAAAATGAAATTATTCAAATTTAATTATTATTAAAATTAGAACTTTATATAGACGCCAAAAATACAAATTCTAATGTAACGTTTCATTAAAGTCGTACGGAAAGAGTACAGTGCTAAGAAAAAAAAAATGTATTATTAATTAGCAGAACATCATGCAAAAAGAAAACACAAATATTTGATTAAATTAATGTTAATTTTACTGATAACAAAAGTTGTTTCCTTTATGTTATTTATGTTATCTATATAAAAAATAATTTTTTACTAATCTTAAACTAATTACACTAATTATTTTTCTTTTTGTTGACGAAATGCGCGGATTTATGTAAATTACAGAGATTTCCCACATGGACGAAAATATATTTCTCAAAATATATTTGAAATATACAAGTATTACCGTTTTACGTATTCAATTTATACAATTTCTTGCCACAAATATATTTTTTTCAGAAAAATATATATTTTACATATATTTTGAATATATATGTTTCATCGTGTGGGTTTATTTAAATTAATATGGATAATTCTCCTATGCAATTCATTCACGTAATAAAATTGGAGATTAAATTATTATACATTGTATTTTTACATAATATTTCTGTAAAGTTTAACTTTAGTTAAATTAATACACATGATACCTTTATAAACACTATTTCATTAAGATGCCTCGTCGTTTTATTAATATTATCTCTGCATTCATATTACGTAATATATTTCAGTGTTAAATCCCCTCACTGACAAAAGTAAGCTTATAAAAATTATCATCTTTCTGACAAAATAGGGATATACTTGTAAAAAACCAAAAAATTATCATCTTTTCTGATAAATATATTCGTTTGTATGAAAATAATTCTCAAGCTTCGAAGACGTTTTATCAGAAAAGATGATAATTTTTTGGTTTTTTACAAGTATATCCCTATTTTGTCAGAAAGATAATAATTTTTATAGGCTTACTTTTGTAAGTGCTGAAATAGAGACTAGTTAACGATAAAAGACCGTCACATTTCTTTCGAAAAATATTCAATTAACCAGTAATTTAAGCCACCACTACATGTTTGTTTTCGACGACAAATATTCATTTAATTGCGAAAGAAAGTTTGCCACATTGCGCGATAAAAGCGAAGTTCTATTCAAATCCTAAATTTATGGTAAACAAAAAATACAGATGCAAATTGTACAAGTTGAACAGCGTTTTGTTCATAAGACTCTTTTAGTAAACCTACATTGAACAATTAAATATGACACTGATGCGACAAAAATGCGCAGGTGATATGTTAAATTAATTGATTACTATCTCTGTCGTAAGGCGATTGCGTGTAAGTAGCGCGGCATGTAACGACATAATTACGTATGCCATTCTTGCCCCGGTATAATTTCAACGCCACAGGTATAAATAGAGAAAGGTTCTGCTTCTGTGACGAATGTTGTTCGTTCTTGAAATTTCTTTACTTTCATTTCTTCCTCTCTCCCTCTCTTTCTCTGTTTCTCTCTTGTTAGCCTTTTATTTCATTAGATAAGCCTAAACAAAAGTCAATTTATTATCATACGGGTTTTTAAACAATCACAAAAGGCCTAAAATTAAGAAGTTCGGGAGAACTTCGACGGTGAAAGTTTTTTTAAACGAACCGCGAAGTCTTCCGAAATATGATATCAGCAGGCATGTCAGGGCTCGCGATTTATGTCAAACCCGTTTTTTATGATATATATACTTTTAAAAATAACTTCACTTATTCCATATTCGTCATATCGATATAAGCATTGCGTTTAATAATATATATCACAAAAATATTCTTGTTAAACAATAATAATTATTATTTCGATTATTACAATGCCAGGGTTTGTCGAAAAATTTGGAAGTGTCTATTCGGACACAGAGTGAACATAAGAGTCAACGAATGAACGTAGTGTGTATATAGAGTGAAAGAGTGGACTTAGTGTGAACATAACTGTGAACGAGTGAATAAAGAGTAAATTTAAGAGTGTACGTATGATTTGCAGTTTTTTTAAAGTGTGAACGAGTGAATATAGACTGTAAGTAAGAGTGAACGAGTGGATTTAGAGTTGAAATAAGAGTGAACGAGTAGATGTAGAGTGTATATGAGAGTGAACGAGTGAATATAAAGTGTAAATAAGAGTGAACTAGTGAACATAGCGTGTAAATAAGATTGAACGAAAAAATTTTGTATTTCTATATTTTGAACAAGTAACATCAGTATATTTATAGACGTGTGAACAAGTGAATCTAGGGTGTAAATAAGAGTGAACGAGTGGATATAAAGTGTACATAAGAGTGAACGAATAAATCATTTTTTCACATTTTAAACAAGTAACTTCAGTA
>JABFPJ010007059.1:0-10299 GCA_022817425.1 Gryon sp. ZL-2020 | reverse complement strand
TCGTTTGGATACTAACGTTGCCCCAAAGTTTAGCCATTTCCGACAGAGTCTTTCCTCCGTTTTCTCTGGCAAATTTAGCAAAGGCATCCCAGTCGGTAATTTTGTGATTGTAACCTCCATTTCCAAGTTTTTTTGATTGAAAGTCTCCTGTTTCCTTTCTTCTTTGCTGCCACTCCCATAAAGTAGTTCGTCCAATTTTAAATCTTGCTGCCACTGTTTCTCTGCTTCCTCCCTCCTCTAGCGCTTCCATTGCTTTTTTCCTTAAGTCATAACTATATGCTGCTGGCACTCAACCTCCTTATCATCGTCTATCCTCATCTTATCACATCCGGACTTCTATGAAAAGAGCTATAGATAAATTAATCGTAGAGCTGAACACGAAATTCGTTCCTGAATTGGATGATGTATTGCATAACAATAGCAACTCTATCAGTCAATTAAATGACATGCTAACAGATGAAAGGAATAAGCTTGACGAGCTAATAAAGGAAATTAACGATTTAAAATCTTCGCTAGAACCGCCACCAATGGATGCTCCTGAATTCATATAAGAAAAAAAGTAATAGCCCACTGGGCTATTACTTTTTCCATATACCATTTCAACATAGCTGAATCAAGGAATCTATTTTAAAACTTTCGGCATATAGTTCTCATCATGTTTTGCAAACACTGTATCTGCAAGAAAAGTACTATTATCAAACATTTTACCTTGCACAATAACACCACTTTTTTCTGAAAACATTGGTGGAAGTATCCCCTGATATTTTACCATAACGCTTTTGTTAAAATCTGTCATTTGAAAAATCACTTCACTTTCGCTCCGTATCACGCTATTTTCAACAACCATTCCACCAACACGGATTGGCTTTTGATTATTTGGCAAGACTATGGCTTCACTTACTGTATAGAAAAATGAGATATTTTCTTTGAACGTTGTTAAAATAAAAAAGACTATGCAGCTTAAAAAGCAGAAAATTCCTGAAGTTATAAGTAATCGCTTATGTTTCTTCTTCATTATTACTTTTAAGGCTTTCTAGAATTTTTTTACTTTTAGTATAGCAAGAAATGGTAAAAATTAGCTCTCCAGCAACCAGCGTGAAACTAATAAGGTAAGCAAAAATTACACATGTATTCATAATGCATTATCAATAAATAACTCACCTGCATCAAAATAAATTAAGCTTCCATCCTTTTGCTGCAACACCAATTTACTACCTTTATCTATATCAGCAAAAATTCCCTCATACAATTTGTCAGCTAACTTTACACTGATTTGCTCATTCATTTTGAATGCTTTTTTTAACCACATTTCTCTTATAGCATAAAACCCATCAAATAGCCATTGCTTTCTTAGCTTATTAAAATTTATTATCAATTTCTTTAACAGATCTATGTTAGACACAGACTCACCGTAATTGCTAATGCACGTTGTTCCTGGAAGTGGTGCATGATTAATGTTAATTCCAATTCCTATAATGAGCCAATTTGAATTGGATCTTTTTTCAAGCAATATTCCACTTATTTTCTTGCCATCAATAAGGACATCATTTGGCCACTTGTACTGGAGATTTAGACCATTTATAAATGACAGTATAGTATTTCCAACAGCAAGAGCAGTAACAAAGGTCAATTCCGTTAATTTGCTAACATCCGCAATTTTATTCACCAAACCCTTCTCTGTCATCCCAGTATTTTCCCCAGTGCTTGACACATAACTATGCGAACATTGCAATTTGCAGGTGGTATGTGGTGTCATTCCAGTGCGTGACACTGGAATCCAGTTCTTATTACACAGTTGCCTGATGTGCCCATTTGTAATTAAGTTTTCTGGATCCCAGTGTCTGGGCACTGGGATGACATCATCCTTGGTGGGAATACCACAACGTTTGTACAGTTGTGTGCTTGACCATTCTTCTTTTTTTCTAGATTCCAGCGTCACGCGCTGGAATGACACCGAAAGCTGGCTTTCATTCAGATAATCGTTAAAGAGGTTTATCACCAAACTCGCACAGAAATTACCCTCTGGAGAAATCCAGTTTTTTCCAGTGCGCCCTCTACCCTCTGTTTGTTTATCAGCAACAATAACGGTTTCATTTGATATTCCTCTTCCAATTAAATCCAACGCTTCTCTATTAGTGCTTGAAACTTCTTTGTAATGATGAATACGAAAGCTCTCAAATGTTTCAGGGATCACCTTTTCAGCCCTTTAGTTCAATGAGTGAGTAAAACGTACAAGAAAAGAACGAGGTTGATCAGTGAAGCCACTGAAGTGATAATGAATAGACTCTTAGAATAAGCAACCTTATTACCACTAGCTTTATCAAAATACATAACTTTCATGATATTTAAATAATAGTAGCATGATATCACACTTGCTATTACAAGAATCAAGGACAGGCTAATAAAGCCAGAATTTATTAAACTTTTGAATATAAAAAATTTAGCGATAAAACCCGCAAGTGGAGGTATTCCCGACATCGAGAGTAACAGCACAGAAAGATGAAATGCTACAATTGGGCGTTTCTTCCCTATACCAGACAAGTTTGCAATATCACAATCGTCATCGTCAATTTGTACGAGATATGAGAATAGCCCTGTGCTTGTGATGATATATATCACCAGATACATTAAGGCACTATCTGTTCCTGCTTGTGTAAAAATAGAAAGTGAAGCAAATATAAAACCAATGTGACCAATTGAACTGTAAGCAAGCAGCCTTTTTAAGTTTTGCTGACGCAAGGCCCCAAAAGCTGAGATAAGCACAGACAATGCTGAAACGTATAAGAAAATAGGCTGAACATAACTTTTTACATTTACTAACTCTTCATTCATCAATCGAATTAAAAATGTTACAAGTGCAGCTTTTGGAGCCGTAGAAAAAAACGCAGTTACTATGGTAGGTGCACCTTGATAGACATCTGGAGCCCACGTATGAAAAGGAGCAATAGCAAGCTTGAAACACAAACCAATTAGGACAAAGACTAACCCAAAAACTATTCCATAAGTTATCTGGTGGTTTTGCAAGAATGAACTGAGCTCAGAAAAATTGGTCTGCCCTGTATATCCATAAAGCAATGACATACCATACAGCATAACGCAGGAAGATAATGCACTGAGTGTAAAATATTTCACTCCTGCTTCACATGAATAAGCCGAATCTTTATTAAAGCTCGCAAGAACATATAAAGATATGCTCATCAACTCAAAAGCTAAGTAAAAAGAAATCAGACTATTTGCTGAAACTAAAGTTATCATGCCAAATAGCGCAAAAAGAATCAGTATTGAAAATTCATATTTATAGTCATATTTTGATAAATTGAGCATTAAAAGTATTAAAATTCCTGTGCTGAGAATTAACCCTTGGGCTGACCTGATATATAAATTGAGTTTTAACAACGAATTAAAGAGAAAAATTTCATTGTTTTCTGCCGAAAGAATTAAAATAATCAAAGTTACCACTGTGCAGCCAAGTGCTAATAAGTTGATAGTTCGGCGGTTAAACATGATCCCAAGCAGCAGCAACACTAACGAGGAGATAATAGAGAACGTTTCCGGCAATATCTGTATATAATTCATAGCACATCATATTTGACTAACAAATTTGCCATACATGGCTTCAAATAATTCAGTGCAAGGGTTGGGTAGAATCCAAGCAAAATAACAAACACTGCAAGCAGAATTAAGACAGAAAATTCTATGCTATCCAAGCGATTATTTAATAATTTAGAATAGCTAACCCCCCATATTATTTGCTTACATAAATTCAGCATATAAACTGCGCTTAAAATAGTGCCAAGTGCGATCAATCCTGTAAAAAACCCTATGCTCTTAAACACCCCAATCATAGCCAAAAACTCACCTGCGAACCCAGATGTTCCAGGTAGCCCTATTGAAGCCATTGAAAACAAAATGAACATAAAGCCAAATTTTGGCATTGTGTTTACTATGCCAAAATATTTTGCAATCTCCAAAGTTCCAGTTCGAGTATATAGCATTCCAACACATAAAAATAAAGCAGCAGAAATAAGGCCATGACTAATCATTTGAAATATGCTACCCAGTACTCCTTCCTCACAAAATGAAAAGAGGCCAGCAGTAACGATCCCCATATGTGCTATTGAAGAATAAGCTATTAACTTCTTTATATCATCTTGAGCAAACGCAACTAGAGAAGCATATATCACCGCAATAATGCTCAGCACAACAACGAAATTTGAAAAATACAAACTTGCCTGAGGAAGCATTGGAATAGAAAACCTTAAAAATCCATATCCCCCCATTTTAATGAGCAAGCCAGCTAAAATCACAGATCCAGAAGTTGGTGATTGCACATGCGCATCAGGAAGCCAAGTGTGAAATGGAAACATAGGTACTTTTATTGCAAAAGAAATAAAAAATGCAATCCACAGCAATGACTGCACTTCAAGATCAAGGCTTGGCACTAATGTAGCTAATTTTTGTATATTAAACGTTCCAAAAATGCTATAGATGTACACCAATCCAAGTAGGAATAATAATGAGCCAGTTAATGTATAAAGAAACAACTTAAACGTTGCATATACCCTGTGTTTTCCTCCCCAGATGCCAATAATAAAGAACATTGGTATTAAAACAGCTTCAAAAAACACATAAAAGCTTATAGCATTCAGTGAAACGAAAAAACCGACTACAAAACTCTCAAGCAGTAGAAACAATGCCATATATGGACTGAGGGTCGTATAACTCATTTTGCAGTTGTAGAGTATACAAATTACAAACAAGAAAGTTGTAAGCAGAAGGAAAAGCAACGATATACCATCTATCCCTATTCCTACATTCTTGATTGGATAGCTGACAAACTGAAAGTCCGCATTGTTATAATCAAATTCTATACAAGCTACGATGCTAAGCAAAAATGGAAGTACAGCAAAAAATAGGGCAAGGAATCTTAAGTGTATAGATTGATGATTAATCCTGATTAAGGGTAAAATCAACGCTCCTATCAGTGGAAGCAAGAATATACTAAGTAACAACACCTTCTATTTAATTCCAATAATGTATAAAGCGCCGATTATTAGAGTAACAAACATAATAAATGCATAATCAAATATATAACCAGTTTGCAACTTTACAGAACTTTTTGAACATTCATTAACTAATCTTACAACACCATTTGGCCCAAATGAATCAATAGCCTTAACATCAAACTTCCATAGAAGCTTGGATATAAACCTTATCGGTGCAATGATAACAAACTCATATACCTCATCAAAGCACCATTTATTCTGCAAAAACTTAAGTAAAAATTTACTCTTAATTTGCCTAATTACTTGATATTGGTAAATTAGGTATGCAAGTGCTATTCCACTTAGGCTCGCTAAGGTTGGCAGTAGTTTTATAAAGAAATTATGAACTCCATGCTCATCAATCATAACTAAACTTGATTTCCAAAACGCATTACTAGTTATGTTCAAAATATTTGCTCCCCACGCTCCAGAAAATACTGATCCAAAAGTGAGTATCAGTAATGGTATAAGCATAATCTTTGGTGCCTCATGTATATTAATTTTACTTTGTTTTTGGCTGTGGAACACAAGAAGCAATAACCTCCAAGAGTAAAACGCTGTGAAGAACGCAACAACTAAGCTTATTACAAAAGCAAAGCTATCCGTGCTATAAGCATGTTCAATTATCAAATCCTTTGAGTAAAAACCTGCAAATGGAAATATTCCAGAAAGTGCAAGAGATCCAATCCACATGAGAGTGTAAGTGCAAGGGATTTTCTTCCAGCAATTTCCCATTTTCTGAATGTTTTGCTCATGATGCATTGCATGAATCACATTGCCAGCACCAAGAAATAGTAGAGCTTTAAAAAAAGCGTGTGTCATTAAATGAAAAATAGCAACATTGTAAGCAGAAAGCCCACATGCCATGAACATATAACCAAGTTGACTGCAGGTTGAATAAGCAATTATTTTCTTTATATCGTTCTGAGTAATTGCAACGGTGGCTGCAAAAAAAGCAGTGAGTGCTCCAACGATAACTATTAATTCTCGTGCCACATTTGATAACTCAAACAATGGAGAACACTTTGCTACTAAAAATATACCTGCTGTTACCATCGTTGCTGCGTGAATAAGTGCAGAAACAGGAGTTGGCCCTTCCATTGCATCCGGCAACCAAACATGTAAACCAAGCTGTGCAGATTTACCCATACAGCCAATAAAAAGTAATATGCATATTATATGAGTTACTTTGAATTCACAGCAGAATGCCCTAATGTTCTGCTTGCCAAGAAGATCAGTTGTGTCAAAAACTTCAGTAAAATTCAAAGAGTGAAATGTATAATAAATAAGAAAGATTCCAATCAATAGTGCAAAGTCTCCTACCCTATTCACAACAAATGCTTTAATTGCTGCATTATTTGCAGAATATTTTTGGAACCAAAATCCTATGAGTAAATAAGAACATAGGCCAACCCCTTCCCAGCCAAAAAAAAGCTGCACAAAATTATCGCTTACAACCAGCACAATCATGCAAAACGTAAATAGCGATAGGTAAGAAAAAAACCTCGACTTCCCCTTATCATGCTCCATATAACCGATAGAGTAGAGATGTACTACCAGTGAAACGGTGGTAATAACAATCAGCATTAAGGATGAGAGAGCATCCACACTAATTGCCCAATTTACTTTTAATACACTTAATGAAAATAGAGGAAATAAAACTAAATGGTAGTTTTCAGAGAAGGTGAGAAAAACATACCAAGATAAAACTGCAGATATTCCGATCCCTGCCGTTGTAATTAACTGACCAAAAACATCCTTTCTAAAAAGTGCTGCAAATAGTGAACCAAAAAGTGGCAAAAATACTATTAATTTCAGTATATACGTCATACTTTTATTCTTTCATTAAGTTCGCTTGTTCAACATCTATATTGCCACGGCTTCTATAATACACAACCAATATTGCAAGCCCAACTCCTGACTCTGCTGCTGCAACAGTCAACACAAACATCACAAAAATTTGCCCAACTATATCATTCATAAAGGCAGAAAAAGCAACTAAGTTGATATTAATTGCCAGCAATAATATTTCTATTGATAACAATATATTGATTATGCTCTTACGGTTAATGAAAATACCGCACACTCCAATAGTGAACAAAATAGCAGCAACTATCAAAAAGTGATTTAATCCTATTTCCATTCTACTCCTTTTCCAAATTTAGCCTTAATCAATTTTACAGATGAAGATTGTGTCAATTGCTTTAATACATTCTGTTTTTTAACTCCTTTTTTCTTGTCCTGCAAAGTAAGAGCAATTGCACCGACAATTGCAACAAGCAGCAGAATACCAGAAAGATGAAAAGCGTACATGTAGTCGGTATACAGCAAATTACCAATAGCTTTCACGTTATTGGTATTATAGTTTATAACATTGCTTATATTCGCTGCTGAGCTGCGGATTACAAAGCTGATGACTAGAAAAAACACAACACACAACATAGCACCAAGAGTGCAATGCTTTGCAAAACCCTGGCGCAACCTTATGTAGTCAATATTGAGCATCATAACCACAAAGAGAAACAACACTGCAACTGCACCGATGTATACTATCAGCACCATCATAGCAATGAATTCAGCTCCAAGGAGAATGAAAAGAACTGCAGAGTTAACGAAGGTGAAAATTAAAAATAATACTGCATGCACAGGATTTCTTACACTAATTACGCATACAGCAGATAAAATGCTAAGAATCGAAAAAAAATAAAAGAAAAAAGGCATCGATACTTTAACTGCAACAATAGTTACCAGTTTAAAGTAACTATCGTGGCAAAGTCAATATTATATTAAACAACCGTTCTATTCAATAAAACCTTTACAATATTTCGATTGTAGGTTTAACTCTACGAAGTTATAATCTATAGGGCTGCGATGGACGATTATCTCTCACTGCTAAATCCAGAACAACAATCAGCTGTAACTAACATAGATGGGCCGGTTTTGATATTGGCAGGAGCCGGAACCGGGAAAACAAGAACGATTACTTCAAGAATAGCGCACATAATTAGAAACGGTCACGCTTATTCTGATGAGGTATTAGCAGTTACATTTACAAATAAAGCAGCAAATGAGATGGTATCAAGGGTACTTGAGCTAACGGGCACAAACATACCATGGCTTGGCACTTTCCATGCAATTGCAGCAAAAATTTTACGCCTGCACGCAGAAATTGTGGGCTTAAACCCCAATTTTACAATCATTGGTGTGGATGACCAATTACAGGTAATAAAAAACGTCATGAATGAAATAAGCCCTGATTACCTATCAGAAAAATGTAAGACCATTATGAATATTATTCAGCAATGGAAAGAAAAGTGCTTATTGCCATCTGAAGTGGAAGATATTCAATCATTTAGGCCAGTATATGTAACTGCACTCAAAGTCTATCACCAGTATCAGGAAAGGTTGAAATTCCTTAATTCTGTCGATTTTGGTGACTTATTGCTATATAACATACAACTCTTCAATCAAAAGACCGAAGTTCTGTCCTACTACCAAAACAAGTTTAAATATGTCATGGTAGATGAATATCAAGATACAAATGCGATACAATATCTTTGGCTAAAATACCTTGCAAAAGAGCACTCAAATATTTGCTGTGTGGGAGATGATGACCAGTCGATATATAGTTGGCGTGGTGCAGAAGTTGAAAATATTTTGAAGTTTTCTGATGATTTTAAAAATGCAAAAACCGTTAAACTAGAGTGTAACTACAGGTCAACATCCCACATACTTGCAACTGCGTCATATGTTATCAATCACAATAAGACTCGCTTAGAAAAAAAATTGTGGACAACAAACATTGAAGGAGAAAAGGTAAACGTAATAAAGTTATGGGACGGAAAAGCTGAAGCAAGGTTCATAAGCGAACAGATATTAAAGCTCAATAAATACAGATTTAGTGACATTGCAGTGCTGGTAAGGGCCACTTTTCAGACTAGAGTTCTGGAAGAGTATTTTATAAAATATTCAATTCCCTACAAGATTATAAGTGGCGTAAAATTCTATGAACGCCAGGAAGTCAGGGATATAATTGCATATTTAAGACTTGTTACAAACAATAACGATGACTTAGCTTTCGAAAGGATAGTAAATCGGCCAAAAAGAAACATAGGAGCTACAACTCTAAAGAAAATATACACGACTGCTCAGGATAACAAAATTTCTTTTTTTGAGGCAGCAAAAATATTAGTTAATAGTAATCAAGTAACCGAAAGAATTAAACTCTCACTAAATGATTTTTTAAATAAAATTAAAGCTTGGGAAGAAATAGTAAGCGTAAAACCACTGCATGAATTCGTTAAAATCGTAGCAAACCAATCAGGGTATATTGAAATGCTTGAAAATGAGGAGGTAACAGGCTTAGCACGAATAGAAAATGTCAAAGAGCTCATCTCATCTTTAAAAAATTTCGATAATGCCACAACTTTCTTGGAGCATATAAGTCTGGTGATGGAAGTGGATAATATGAATAACGATGACACCGTATATGTTATGACTCTTCATGCAGCCAAAGGACTTGAATTCCCGTGCGTGTTTCTACCTGGTTGGGAAGAGGGATTATTTCCTCATCAGAGATCTTTTGATGACAAAAGTGGTAAAGCTTTAGAAGAAGAAAGAAGACTTGCATATGTTGGCATAACCAGGGCAAAGGAAAGGTTAATCATTTCATGTGCAGATAGGAGGGAAATTAACAACCAGTGGCAACCGATGTGCACTTCTCGGTTCATTAAAGAATTGCCAAGAGAAAATGTTGAGGTAATCAAGAGTAACGCCTACTGTTGAAGCTATAACTGCAGACAAACACGTCTTGCAAACCTGAATTACTTCAACTATATGTTTCTCCTGGCAAAAATTCTGTAACCGTTCACACTTAATTCTTCAATCTCATACCAATTCATATTACATAACAAACAAATAGACAATAGAAGTGAGAAGGTTATACTAATAGCATTTCTCATAATAGTCCGAACAGGTCATAGGAAGGCAGAATCAACAGCACAACGAAAGGATTCGAATAGAGGAATGTTTTTCCTAGCTCTGTTTTTTATAGCAAACCAATAATGCTCAATTTTGTTGAAATCTGGAGAATACGGCGGCAGATACAAAATTTCTGCACCAACTCCGCTAGCAAGCTCGATAATCTTACCAGACTTATGAAAAGTAGCATTGTCAAGAATGACAGTCTGTCCAGGTTCCAAGATCGGTGTCAAAAATTGCTCAAACCATCCATTAAAAACATCCATATTACAGT
>JABFPJ010007058.1:0-10301 GCA_022817425.1 Gryon sp. ZL-2020 | reverse complement strand
AAATGTACCAATAATATGACTGAAATATCTCTGTAATTTGATTAAAAAATGACAGAAGTTTAATCGAATTGTGATTAAATTGTAATCCTATTATCACAATATGATGACTACAATGTTATCATATTTCAACAATAATGTGACCTAAATTTGCTTAATTTGATATGAAAATGTGACTACAATTTTATCAAATTTTAAGGGAAATTTGATTCCAATGTCATTATATTACTTTTTCCAGTTTTTCACAATTCATGCTGTGAAAAATGGGTAATTTTTTATTTTTTATGATTTTTATTATTTTATGATTTTTTAAATGATTTTTTAAATGTTTTTTATAATTTTTTAATGATTTTTATGATTTTTTAAAAGATTTTTTAATGTTTTTTGTTTTAATTTTCATATCTTAGATTCTACATCCCTTTAGCATTTTGTTTGTTATCTGGAAAAACGATGGAACATTATTGCGCACTATTCACTCATATTAACAATTATTGTTTTGAAAGTTTGAATATGGAATTTAATCCAAAAGATGTCGCTATCAATTGGTCTGTCCCTGTGCAAAAATCATTTGTTGTAGGTTTCATGTAACGCAAGCATGGTATCGTCAGATTCAACATTTAGGTACATTAAATTTTTTTTTTTTACGTTTTTAGGAATGGCAACTCTATATGCAGACCAAACATCTTGCGCAGGCCAGTGGCTTCACTGGATTTTCGGTATTGTTTTTCTCAATTATTATCTTGTTGACAACTATTTAATTCCAGAAGCATCATTTCCTCCTGAAATGTGGGCGTCTTCAACGATTGAAGATCGTACAACAAATGCATGTGAATCTTTTCATGCACGGTTTAACGATTTCAATCCAAGTAGTCACCCACATATATATGCCTTTGTTCAAAGGATCATGGAATTTCAGGAAGAAACTTATGTAAAAATTAATAGTTGTTCGGAACCTGCATCGGTGCAGAGAAAGAGAAATTACAATTCTCATTTCGCAAAACGCTGTAAGAACATTTTGCAAACATGTAAATAAAGTTTTATTTCAAAGAATAATAAATATTGTAAAGTTACTATATATAAAAATATATTTTCGGCACAACTGCTATAATTACATTTCGGCGCAACTCCTATATTTAGTTTTCGGCGTAACTGCGCTCCTTCTGAACGACAAATTATTATCAGTTTTTAAGGGATCGGCGCAATTGAGCGCGCCCCATTCAAATATGTGTATTGTTGACATTAAATAAAAGAAAGAAAATAAAACAAATAATTAAATGAAATAATTAAAAAATATATTTTAATATTCTCAAAATATTTTTGTACTTGATTCAAGTAAGCAGCAAATTAGTTCAGTTGATGTTTTTGATTCTTTCTCAGAAAATAAACATTTCATTTAAGCTTAAATATACTTGATTCAAGCATATACAAGTTTAATTATAGAAAAATTATGAGTGTATTGAAGAACAATAATGGATTTTGTCAAAACAAAAATATTGTCAAATGTATTTGACGCTATTTCCTACTTAATTCAAGTAAAATATTGATTCAACATACACTTAACTCTCTCAAATGTCACAAAAATTGGGCAGAAAAAATTCTCAAATTTCACGAAGCGAAAAAATTTTGATTGGCTACATTTGTCCCCACCACGAGTTTTCGCGACTTTTGGGAGATTTTTGTCGTTACATTTGAGAGATTGTGACATTTGAGAATATGACATTTGAGAGAGTCAAGTGTATTATTTTTTTTAGTGTAGGAGTTTATTGGAGATTATTTGGAGCCAGTACAAATGATTGAATTGAAGGTCAAAGGAGTATTGTAAGAGATTGTATTATGTACTTCATAAATGCTCCTCGTTGTAAAAATGGAAAAAAGGAGCCAGGAGGAGTACAATTTGAGACTATTTTAATGTATAATTTAGACTTTTAAAGTCTCAGACAAATCTCAAAAGTACTTAAAATTTAAAATAAAAATTTCGCCTCGGGCTCGCCTTTGACTTGAATTGTAAACTTTAATTCGCACTCGGTAGCGAATTTTCTTTTTCATTTACCTTGGTGCAAAATATATTATTTAAACTAAATCTATACAAAGGGGCACTAGTCACATAATATTTAATAAAATGAGCTTGAAATGTATCAACATTTTTTAGTATTCTTGGGATATACTTGTTTTATGTTACATTTCAAAAATCGTATAATTTCCAAAATACGCAAAAACATGTTTATGCATTTTGTATTTTCATATGATCTATTCTTGAATTTTTCTTATAATAAATCTGCAGTTTATCCCTCAAGTGTAAATAAAAAACGATTCTCTTCTACCTTAGTTTGATCATGATTTAAAAGAACTGATTTTTTATTAAAAAAACTGAATAAATAACTTATAAACGTTAAAAAAAACCTAGATCACCGGATGACTACAATGATTTTTCGAACATTTGCGCAACCATTAAGAAACGATCTATGATCTGCTACGACAATTATTTATCAAATACGGTTGCCAATAATTTCAAACACTTTTTGAGATATGTTAATAGTCTAAATAAATCGTTCGTTTTACCATGCAATATATGTTCAGATGACCACCATGTGACAACAACTAGTGCACTTGCGACTTTATTATCGGATCATTTTAAATCAATATTTATGACGGATAATTCTTTGAATTTTTATACATATATGATATCCGGTCGTGTGATATTGCTAATTTGATCATTACGTTATTTGATGGTTTTACGAAATTAAATATCAATCTTGGCGCAGGTTAAGAAGGAATTTCAAATTATTTTATTTAATAATGAATTTTATTTAATAAAACTTTCAGCTCAGGAACTTCTGCAGATCTCTTGCAGCAAAATCTAGTGAAACCGATTTATAAGTCGGAAGACCCATCAGAAAAAATTAAAAAATTATCGTCCAATTGCGCTTATAAATTCTATTCTAATATTGTTCGAAAAAATTGTAACGAATGAATTAAAAATAAAACTCGCTCATATTTTTCTAGAAGAACAACATGGTTTTTACGTGAAGAAATCTACAATGACAACTCTTGCTATTTTTAACGATATTTTCTCATATCTTGACAAAAATCCCAGGTCGACGTAATTTACATGGGTTTTTCCAAAGCGTTCGACAGAGTGAATCATGTTGTTTTTCTTTAAACATTCGTTTCAGAGGGCAGTTCTTGAATTCGATATCTTCATATTTGCGATACCGTATTTACTTTATTAAGCTCGATAGTTTTGAAATTGGAGATTACGTTGCAATATAGAGGGCCACAGGGTTCTCGTCTGGGCCCTCTCCTTTTCATAAATGAAACTTTTTCATAAATGATTTTTAACGTCACGAATACAATTTTGTGAGTGTTTGATATACGTTCATGATGTGAAATTGTTTCACCGTATCGAGGATCCTGAGGAGACAATCTGACCTGAACAACTTGGTCACGTGGTGCGAAATTTCATTTAACTTGCTTTATATATCAATTAATATTATTTATTCTTAGAAAAGTGTGAAATTGGTGAGATTTTATAAAAATATCACATTTTTACACAGAACTAAGAAAATAATAGTTAATGAGTTTTATTGTTATACTTACTGTAAAGTGATAGTTACGCGTACATGATTATTTTATTCAACGTTAATACAATTTTCATTCAAATTGTATAATTTGTTCATACAAATACAGTATGATTTACATGACAAATTCATTTAAATAAGTAACATCGCAATTTTTATGTAATGTTAATGAAATTTTTATTCAAATCATATGATTTTTTCATACAAATTCTGTATAATTTACATGAAAATTTCATGTAAACAAATAAAAAGTAATTTTTGTGTAGTTTTAACGAAATGTTGATTCAAATCATATGATTTTTTCATACAAATTCTGTATAATTTACATGAAAATTTCATGTAAACAAATAAAAAGTAATTTTTGTGTAGTTTTAACGAAATGTTGATTCAAATCATATAATTTTTTCATACAAATTCAGTTTGATTTACATGAAAATTTCATGTAAACAAATAAAAACGAAATTTTGATGTTGTTTTAATAAAATTTGCATTCAAATCATATGATACTTTTATACAAATTCAGTATGATTTACATTGCAATGTTACTTGTTTACTTTTAATTTACGCGAAAAAAGGCGATTTTTGAATGTTAATATCTCGCGAACGGATGGACCAATTTGAAATTTGTTTTTTTTTTTTTTTTATTTTTTTAAGGTCGATGATGGCAACAATATTATAGCAAAAAATTGGAATTTTATTGCTATTATTGTTTTCTTTGTATGTTGAAAAACGGCATTTGTTCGTATCTGAAAAGAGATACGGTAGTTCTGGCCGCACAAAAACGATAGTTTTTTTGTACTTGGCCAGAGACACTACCGTGTCTCTTGATTATCATGAATCATTTAATTAAAAAATTTAACGAGATGCATGGCAATTTTATAGAAAAGAGAGAAACCTGGATTGCTTGCATCCCAGATTGGTTGCGGTTGGAACTAACCTTTCCCGGATATTAGTAATGCTGAAAGAATGAAAAGAGTTAGAAAAGAATATGTTCATGGAATTATAAAAAACACTTTTTGTAACAAGAAAAGGAAAAAGAGTAGCCAACATGAACACTGTAAAAAATGATTGTCCCATTTTCTTAAATTCAGTATAAAATATTCTGAAATTCAGTATAAAATGTTCTTAATTAAGACAATTTAAACTTAATTTTAGAACATTTTATACTGAATGTAAGAATATTTTACTGAATTTAAGAAAATAAATCAAAACCCATTTTTACAGTGAAATGATTTGTGGCAAATGCGGTGCACATGGACATGACTTGCAGTAGAAAATAAACAAATTTTTAAGAAAATTTACTTTTCCGCAATTTTCAACTTCTATTCTATTCTTCTATTGCTAAATTACATGAATCTTTTGCTGCAGCTTCAAATGATGGGCCAACTTTTGCTTGACCTCGATTGATTGATTGACGAGGATAGGGGACTGATAAATTCATCGCATAAAACAAATTGTTAATTTGATCGTGTCCTACCCAACAATCAAGACAACCTATGAAAAAAAGTTATTCATTATTTAAAGTAATATTCAACCCTTACAGGACGGGAAGCTAGTATACTGGCTTTCAACAAAAAACGATGATAGCAAAGAAAAAATAATGAACTAAACCAAGTAAATAATGAATTTACATGGTTTCCTATGTTTTTCGCATCGCTGAGACCGAATTTCATGTCAAAAATGTTTTTGGACAGTTGACAACTGTCATTATCGTTGTCAATAATCAAAAAATTAACTCTTTTGAAGAAATCAAAGTTTTTATATAGGTTTTTGGGGTCGCTGAGTACGACCCTATACGAGAACCTATATACGAACTTTTATTTCTTCAAAAGAGTTGATTTTTTGATTATTGACAGCGATAATGACAGTTGTCAATTGTCAAAATACATTTTTGACATGAAATTCGTACTCGGCGATCCCAAAAACCTATATAAAATCCTTGATTTTAGCAAAAAAAGTTGATTTTTTGATTATTAACAGCGATAATGACAGTTGGCAACTGTCAAAACCGTTTGTTGACACGAAATTTGGATTCAGCGACCCCAGAAACCTTATAGAACAAGATGTCGGGTAACCCGCGTAAAAAAATGAAAGGATGGCGCAGGAGCGCGAGCCAAGCTCTTGCCTTACTATTACCATGCTATTGCCATGCTGTTTCCATACTACAAACTTGGCAAAAATATGGCACAAAAAAATTCGGCAGTGTTATATATTGTTTTGTTCGGGTAATATCGCAGATACTCGGATTCGGGCGTTCTGTGGAGGCCTGTGCAAGTGCGCAGGCATCTTCTTTCAAAGATTCGCATTTTTTCGATAATGGAAGGACCGATGTTGAACCAAATGGGCGAGCCATAGGTTAAGATCGGTCGAATTAATAACATATAGCAAATGGTTTTCACTCTTTTGTTCAGGTGCCTGGAGTGGAAAAGCTTGTTTAAACTAAAGTAAGCTTTTCTAGCTTTTTCCAATTGAATTTTTATATGTTTATTCATTAAAAGACGTTCATCTAAGTTAATACCGAGGTATTTGACGGTGTTTGAATGTTTGATGTAGTTTTCCACTCCAGGTTCCGTCTTTATTTTAAAATTTCTCCAGATTCTTCTGTGTCTTTTGTTGACATTCTCCATGTGTGGTCTAAATAATATGGTTTCTGTTTTGTCGTCATTAACATTCAATTTCCAAATGGCGTAATAATCTTTAATTTTATGGTAAAGGTTTTCCAAATTGCCGTTTGGGGAATTGTTCCTCCAACAGGGAACATTAACCGTTCCCTGTTGGAGGCCATTTTGAATTTCGAAGACTTTACTTGATCTGATTTCATCACCTTGTATCATGAATTTCTTCTCAATCAACATATTCCAAATCATTTTAATTAGATTGGTGGGTAATTTTTTTTGTAACATTTTGTATAGGAGGTCGTCCAACCAAACAGAGTCGAACGCCTTTTCCAGGTCAACTAATCCTGCTGCCAAAAACTCATTGTTGTTTAGAGCCCAGAATATTTCAGAAGTTAATTTGTGACAGGCGTGTACAGTAGAGTGATTGAACCTAAATCCAAATTGAGTATCGGGAAGGATATTGTTTTTGTCTAGAAATTTAATTAATTGATTGTTTATTATTATTTCAAATATTTTGCTCATATTTGGCAGCAGGCTTATTGGCCTATAATTATCGGGGTTATTGTGGTTTTTATTCTTTTTCTTAATGGGGACTACCAATGCTAATTTCCATTTTTTTGGAAAGTAATGATTGTTCAGTATATTATTGAATAAAATACAGTAGTTATTGATCATTTCATCATTCAGTCTTTTGATTATAAAATTTGATATTTTATCGTGACTGGATGATTTCTTATTATTAAGTTTTTTCAGAATGTTTTTAATCTCAATGGGTGTACAGAAGTAATTATCCACATTGTTGATTGGGTTTGATGATAGATTAACTGACGAAAAGGTTGTCAATCTAATACCTAAGTCTTTGTCTGTTTGTAAATCTTGTTTAAAATTATCAACCCTAGTTTTAATTATTTGATGTAATCTTTCGTGTTTTTCATTAGTCGTTGGACTATCTTTTTTGTAAATAGTGGCTAAGTTAGCACCCATTAAATTTAATTTATCCAAAGGATCGGAAACTATATACATATTATCATTATCTTGACTTAGGTCATTCGCGATTATACCTGCATCATTTAGCAACTCTATTTTGTTCGGTGAAAGCTTAAGCGTATCTATTCCTTCTTTTTTTTTATATCTAAAAATTATGTTAATTTTTGGGAAGAAACTTGTATGATCTTTAGTATTTATTGATTTAATTCGATTTTTCCAATAGCTATTAGTTATTTTATTGTACTCGTTTTTTAAGAGGATGTTTAAGTGTTTAAGTTTTTGTTTACAAAAGGAAGTTAGGCTCGGATTGTTATTTCTCTTTGATGCAAATAATGTAGATATAGTTAAGCTTGTTTCTTTTTGTAATTTTGTAATTTTTTTATTTAAATATTTATCTGTAGAGTTTGTCTTTTTATTTATTGGCGTAGCGTGTTCAAATGCATTAATAATTGTATCGTCTAATAAATCGACGAAGTTGTCAATTTCTGTATTTGATAAATTTTTGTCCGTTGGCAAAGTCGGTAACTTCTCGCGGATACATTTATGAAATTTATCTAAATCTAATTTATTTATGTTTAAAGACTTATTTGTCAAAGCTCTTTCAATTATAAATGAATCACAAGATCTTGGTTTAAATCTCATGAAGATCGCGTTGTGATCACTGTCATAAGGTAGAACTTTTAATTTGTTGTTTTTAAGATTTAGGATTTCGATTCTGTTATCTATCAGACTAATGTCTAGATACGACTTTGCCAGCGGGTAAGTATATATTTCAGGGCCTATTAGTTTAAGTTTGAATTTTGTGTCGTTATCATCAATCCACTTTCTCAAGTAAGTGCCTCTAATATTATTGTTTGAATCAGCTGTTGCCCAATCCACGTGGTTCGCGTTTAGATCACCCGCCAATATGAAATAGTTTTCACTTTTATATAATTTCAATTCCTCAAATAGAATACTCAGTTCACGTGAGAATGAAGATCTACTGTTGCCTGCGGAATAAGCACATATTATAAATAGGTTATTATTATCATTAATTTTCATTTTAATTATAGTCGTTTCGATCATTTTTAGTTGTTGAGTGCTTTTTATTTTAATTTCAGTAACTTTAAGGTGGTTTCTTATCAGAATACCGGTGCCGCCACCTTGAGTAGCGTTTGGTCTGTCGTTCCTTATAAATTTGTAGTCTTCAAAAGTGAAATAGTGATTTTTATTTAGCTTTGTTTCATTTAGAAGAATTATATCTGCATTGTATTGTTTAGCAAAGTTAACTAAGTATTGTCGTCTATAATTTAATCTAATTGAATTGACATTAATCGATATTAAATTAATATTTTGTGAAACACCCGAATCGACTATCTGCGATGGATTAATATTAACTATATTAGTCATCTTTGAAAATAGTATTTTTCAATTTGGCAATTTCGATTGCATTTTTTTCTATGTTTTCTTTTATTTCGCTTAATTGATTCCTGAGAAGTAGGGAGAAATCATGTTTAAAAGAGCTCAAAGCTCTATCTAGCGCCAAATTAATGGCGGTTGACAGTTCATTGTCAGACAGCTGACTATCTCTACTCTCAGAAACCTTTGGGTTATGAATCGACACTGGCTCAGCAACATTCACACTTCCGGAATTCCCGTTTGTCACTCTAGCGTAAGTGCGTTGTTGATATTCAACATTTGAGTGCGCCGTTATGAAATTTTCTCTTTTGCTCCTTATATCCCTTACGTTATCCCTAATTTTTAAGCTAATTTCGCGCAAAACAGGACAATTACGATATGAAGCAGGATGACCGTATTTCTTGCAATGAGTGCAGAAAGGTTTATCGATATCATTCTCTGCGCTGAATTTGCATTCGCCAGGGAGGTGAGCATGTGGACATTTTACACATCTGTACGGGCGGTTACAAAATTTGGCTATATGGCCAATTCGTTGGCAGTTTTTACATTGGATTCCGTCCCTCCTTTTCAGCCTCTCCCATCTCACAACCTGGTTAAGAAGTCGATTAACCTTAAAAATATTTGAAAGTTTACTCTCTCCTTTAAATTGTACTAGGAAACAAAATCCGCCTCTTTTTGCCTTAAAAAATTCTCTAGTATTTATTTTTTTGACTTTACAAATTAACACATTTTCCAGATTCATACTGGAAAGTTCATTAAGGACCTCATCTTCGCTATAAGAGTCATGCACTCCGCGTAGAAGGAGAGAGTGAACCTTTTCTGACAATGGCGTTCTTGTGAAAAATTTAATGTCATTTGTTTTCAACACTTTTTCTGTAATTCTAAAAGACTCAATATCTTTAACATATAAAATAATTTTATTGCTATTTGTTTTTTTAAATAAAAATTTATCGTCGTTGTTCAAACTTTGTTTAACACAATTTAATACTTTTTTAAAGTCACTTTTAAAAATAAAAAATGGCGGAACCTTTGAGTTGGATGATGCTCTTGTCTCTTGTTTAGCAGTTGCATTATTCCTCGATTGTGTAGGTCTGTTGTACAACTGTCTTTTGCCTTGCATTTTGTTGATGTTGTTGTTTTGAAGGGAATTCGCCTCTTCATCGTCGTCTAGGGAAATGTCGTTGACAATATTCTCATCGTTGTTATCTTCATCGTCATTTGATAGTATTTCAAACGAGTTATGGGTTGAAATATCTTCCATCGCTTGGTTTGGGCTTTGTGGTGACTTTTTTCTACTTTGTTTGTTGTTGATTGTCGTCCATCCTTCTAAATTCGGTATGTCCACAATTACAGGATGTGTAGTTTCCTTAGTTATCGACTTGTCGGTAGTAGTAGTAGTAGTAGTAGAATGATGCGCAGGGGGCTGGTGCCCCAGCCCCATAGGGTACTCAACTCTATTGAGTCATTGTACCCAACCACGCCAAGGATTTGCCATTGCAGTCTAATGAAGACCGCAATAAGAATCTGGTAGTAACCAGAGGTAGGTTGCGTTGACCTGGTATCATTCAGTCCCGAGTCTACGCAGTACACGTGGGCAGATGATAGTGGGAGCTGCCAGTGCCCTCAACGCGGCTTGGCTGTCCGAAAAGATGTTAATAATGCGTTTCTGAGCATCCTCGCGAAGAAGATGTTCAGCGCATAGGGCGATTCCTAGCACTTCCGC
>JABFPJ010007057.1:0-10301 GCA_022817425.1 Gryon sp. ZL-2020 | reverse complement strand
ACGTAAAATTGACTTTTTTTTATTAGGCTACCCTGATGGGGGCCTCATAGGGTTAGCCACATCACAACCACAACTTAGCCAACCTATAAGTAGTAGAAGCTCTTAGCTATGATGTTCAAGAGTCTTGGTGGTGTAGCGGTTAGAGGGTTTGCCTACTGATTAGAAGGTCGTTGGTTCAAATCTTCTTTAAAACACATTTTTTCATCTGTTGTGGAATCCGAATCAGACCCTCATTAGGCCCTGATGTGGCACTTCTATTTCATCAGGTTACTTGATCAGGACAATATCAATTCCTAGCGTTACAAACATATAATATCATAATTTAAAAATCTAATTATGGCCAGATTAGGTACTGTGGTTTCCTGATCATGGCCACATCAAAACCCAATTGCAATTTTTACTAGGGTATGTATGAGACGTATAAATCTATACTACTGATGTATAAGAATGTGTAATACTTTCGTACGAAAGAATAAATAAGTTAAATTAATTGCAAAACATGAAAAGTCATTCGTATAACAGACGTGAAAATAAGTTTTTCAACTGACTTTGTAGGACCGCAATGGGCAGAGCTCGAGCTTGGTTACGAATGGCCTTAATGCAGAAAAAGTTAGCCGACTATTTGAAAGTGTTAATCGATCACAAGGAAGAATTGTTATCAGAGTATTTTGAACCTGACGCTCTTATGATGAGCGATGAGGCCATTGTCATAATGGGTTTGTTGGTTGGATTGAATGTTATTGACTGCAATTTTTGCGTGAAGGTTAGTGCGCGTAAGCTTCTTTCGAATGGATTGAATTCAATCAAATGATACCTAATAAGATTGGCCAAGTAATCAATAAACATTATGTTGCATTAGGAGGAAGACCTTGATTGTCAGCAGGGCGTGATAGACTTTTCCCTTTACCTTCGTAACAGTAATCACATACCCGGAGAATCGCCCGATGACGAACTCGAAAACGACAATATGACGACTGTTTTGGATCAAAAGAATTACATCGAAGAACTCAATCGACATTTAAAGTAAATAATATTATTATCTACAACTTTGATTTATTAATAATATTTTTTTTTAATATTTTTTATTATATATTAATATTCTAACGTGTAATTTAACTATATTAATAGTGCAACCGTCACAAATTTGCAAGCAAAAGTTGAATCATTGACTACGACGAATGCATTAATGAAGGAAGATCTGAGCATTGCAAAGAATAATCTCCTGTCTTTGCATTACGAGAATCAACAATTGAAGAAAGAGCTTGGAATTGAAGTTAAAGATTTCAATGAGGTACTGTTGAAGTATTGTAATAAAGCCATTTATTATTTGGATGATTTTAAATCTGGAAAAATTAATTACTTACAGAATGGAAAACCTCCTCTTAAAATCACTGAAACGACAACTGAGATGGAAGAACTTAGAAGCCGATTGGAAATGGAGAAAAAACAGAAACAAGACGCTGAAAAGGAACTCCAGTTGCAGGTTTATTATGAGAGTCAATGTTTTTTGTGCACTTTTTTTTGTTTCTTATTTTACTATGCTAAAGTTTATTTTTTTTTCTTATAGATAAGTATGAAATCGGAAATGGAGGTAGCGATGAAGCTACTGGAAAAAGATATACATGAAAAGCAGGACACGATAGTGTCATTGAGACGTCAGCTCGATGATATCAAGCAAATCAATTTAGAAATGTACAAAAAGTTGCAGGTAAATATGTTATGCAAGTTAAAAATAGATGAAATTAAGACTGCATTATGAGTTTGAAAAAATTGAATAAATTATTTTTAAACTGATTGACGAGATCAATAATAGCAGTATAATGCCGCATCATTCTGTTGCCGAGCAAAAATTTGAACTATTTTTAATATCAAAGTTCAAATTTTTATTCTCCGTACTTCTATCATTATAATTTCAAATATTTTATACAATATTATTTCTATAATGTAATTTATTCATATTCATTTTTATCTTTTCTACAGGGAATATGTACAAAATGTGATTTTATTTTCAGATGTGTTTTTTGTTTGATAATTATAACGGATTATAAATATCATTTTTTTTTAATCAGACGTAATATTTTGTTTATTACTTTATAGGAATGTGAGCATGAATTAACACAGAAAGGCGAAATGGTCAGTCGTCTTCACGCGAAGACTAATCAAATTGGAAAACTTTTAAATAACCTAGAAAAATACAATTGTTTGATGAAAGATGGAGAAGGTGGACGTAGTCCTACAACACCGAGTGTTACTGCAAAATCAATTTTATGTCAAAAAACGAGTCCCATCGCGTCAAAGGATTCTTCTCCGATCGAGAAGAATCCTGAATCATCAATTGTGAAAAACGTAGTGAAAGAAGAACAAATCAAGGATAAAGATCAACAAATTGAGCAACAAACTGAACAACAAGTTGAACCAAAATTAACGGCAACTTAAACTCAAAGACTTTTAGCATTTGCACAAAATTTGATCGTTTGAAATAAGTTTCGTGGAAATGATAAAGACTACTGGAGATCTTCATCCTTTTTATACCGAAAAATTTGTTGCTAATGTACGAATCATTTGACTGAAATAGTGTTGGCTTAGATGTGATATATGTTTTCGAAAAAAAAAGCACGAAATTGTAGTAAATTTTTCAAAAAGCACATGATCTAGTCTTGTTCAGTATTATATAATAATTTTTTAATTTTACTTTAATTTATTACAAAGAAGAAATAATTAGCAAACTATTGCAGTCAAATGTAAAAGAATATAATAACCGAAATTCACAGTTAACCATTGCATTTGAATTTGCATGTTAAATAATTTTGAATTAACATGAATATTTTCAAAATGGGAAAAAAAGCTTTATGTAAATTGTTAATCATAATTTAAAATTGTATTTAATACTTTTGAAGTGATTATTTTTTGTTATCATTTGCTGTAATTTTTCGTTTGTTATAATTTTATTGTTTTCAATTATATTTGCAGTGAATGAATTAAAAAAAAAAACTTGTAATCAGTTATGTTAAAATCGTGTAAATTGGAAAACATCTTGTACTAAAAATTACATAAATTCTTATAAATATTCGTGTCGTATTTATATTATGCGGTTATTCGTTTATGTTTCCAATAAAAACCATTCGTATCGTTTGAATTTTAAAGTCTTTTGCGATAAACGACAATAAGTGAGGCGAAATAAAAATAAATATGAGAATGAATATCAGGATTAATTGAGAATCGGATTGGAATTATTATAACATTTCTTTTAGAACCATTTTCCATAATCTATTCCCGAATTGATCAAATAATAACTTAAAATTTCGAATAATCTTCAATCCAATTTAAGTATTATTTATTTATTAATGCAAAATTTTACGTTTTAAAATGGAATTTAGAGTTTATGTTTATTTTATATGTTAAACTTCGATATCAAATTTCTGCTTTCATATTATTGTATTTCAAGTAAATTTATAATAAAACGCTTGCAATTTTATTCAATACAATTGCAAAGCTTATGTTATATCCGCATAAATAATTGTTTCATTCTTCTTTGCTTATAAATAATCATTTTTGTAAAAATAATTATTTTAAATTAATTTCTAAATTAGTCAATATGTTAAATAGTAAATTTAATCAACCAGGTCAATATTATGCGTGTATATAAATTAATTATTAAACGTACTTAATAATGTATGAGATGATTATTTCATAGATTCCATCAGAAATACAGTGAAATAAATAAATAAATAACATTATTCATTTTCTCAAATACAAATTAATCACTGACATTCAAATTTCGCTTGAAGCATTTTATGTTGTTAAATGTTCAACATAGATCACTTTTTGGGTTTTGTATTTTCTGTAAATATTTTATTACATTATTTAAATAAATTTAGTATTTGCAAATAAAGCTTTTGTTTCAATTAAAAAACAAAAATAATGTACTTACATTCAATTTTGTACAGACGATAAATTTAATAATTTATGTTTAACATTTTGAACGAATTAATGCTCTATAAAACATGAAATATATGCACAACATCATTAAAACATGTGCCTGTAATATAAAAATTATGACATTAATTTTGTAGATAAATATATATAATATATATAATATATATATGGATATATAATGTATGGTATAATTTTAATATGTTGTATTATAGTAGAAAAGGAAATTGTTCGCATTCAAAATATGTTGAATGTTATTCTTGTTTTCAATTTATTTTTCAACAATTTTTTCGTTCTTATATTTAAAATAACAAATTATTGATTTTAGGAGTGTGAGAGTTCGCTTAAACATAAGACAGAACTGATTGCGAAGCTGGAAACTAAAACTGCATCTATGACTGAAACCATCCACAAAATGGATGAAAAGTATGAACATTTTTAAACTTTATATATGTATATGTTTCAAGTTCCTAGACAAAGATTGAGATGGGCATTTTTTGAATCTGCAATTTAAATAACTTTTTTTTCAATAAATTCGCTTTCAAATTTGCATACCTTACAAATTGTATAAACTAATATACAAATGCCAATATATATATATATAAATGACATAGAAAAGTGGAATAATTTTGGCATGTATTTGAAAACAAAGCCTAAATATATTTATATTCATATAAAATAGCCTTTGCATATCTAAAGAACAAATTGATCAAAATATACGAGTTTACTATTATTTGTGTGCAACTTAAATATATATTTATAAATATATATATGTTTTAGAAAATAATTGAAAAACCATTGATTAGAAAAAAAAATTTCATAAATCAGTTGACTCTATTCTTTTTCAGTATAATAAATTTGTTTTTTAGTTTGTCTGCTGAAAATATTCTTTTTCATATTCTCTTGTTATTACTGAAGTTTGACATAAGAGTGTTCTGAAGAGTCGAGAAACACAAAAGCGTTGTACATACAAGTCAATATAAACGATGTGATATTTTATGTGACTCTATTATTTGACTGTATCTGCCTTGAATTTGTTGACGCGAATTATAATTCAAACCTCAAAACCGTTTGAAGAACTGATGATCGTAGTAATTATTTTTGAGTTGATATCGATAATATTTGAATATTCAAACGAAATAAAATAAAATAACAGACAATTAAAAAACAAGTGTCAGGCATTGAAACTGATTTATCAAAAAGTTAGATTGCACATCATTAGTTGCCTTTGATTTTGCTAAGAAAAAGCAGCAGTTCATGCAATTATTCGTCAAACTGTATGATATCACACGGTAAAGCTTAACATTTCATAATTCATGAAATTAAACATACTTTATGAACCGAACAAAATCAGATAACAGTCATTCTCTGCGATAATAATGTCGTCGATTGCCTGTACAAGAATGTAACTGAATAAATTCATGACGTGATATAATGTTGTACTTCATTCCCTCTAATTATTAAGGACACATTTTCAGTTTGTTTCTTATATATGTGCACTGCATTATGATTTGTTTCCAAATATTTTTCGCAAATTGTGAAACTACATTTATACGTATGTTTTTAATGAATACATTTTTGGCACAAAAATGACTCAATTTAGCGATATTATAATGAAACTAATTTACTCTTATTTATTTCTTTTGTTTCTGATATTTTGTTCAACTTTTGAATGCATTTTTTTGTTGTATATCATTATCATGAATCTCTTGAAATCTTAATATCACCAAGGTAAGTTTGGCAACATGAAATATTTATGTCAAAATATAATATTTATAATGTTTTACAAGTTACACATTTTTGAAATTCGGTTTGACAATTGGAGTTTAAATTTGTATTTGATTTGATTAAATAAATAAATATACAATCATTTTAAATTTACATTTCTATAAAAATAAAAGCTATTTTTCCTGTCATACACATTAATTCAAAGTATAAATAAATATTGTAATAGCGTGAAATAATTAACTTAAATAATTTAATACTTAAATATTTAAGCATTATTTTAAAAATATTCTTTTTTTAAAAAATAGTTAAGTTTATGTTTAAATATTTAAGTATTTGATATTATTTCAAGCTATTATAATATTTATTTATACTTGAATTATTTTGTATGACAGGAAAAATAACTTTTGTTTTTAAAGAATTTTTATAGAAATATAAATTTAAAATGATTTTATATTTATTTAATCCTTATAAAAAAATCTTGCTATGACGTTAGTTTGTTTATAATAGTAATATTAAAAGTGCAAAAATGTATTAAATCATAATAGATTTCATAAAATAAACGAACTCGTGCGATAAAATAATCCTAGATTGACGATGTAATAAATTACTCATTATTTTACATTCAAATATGGAAACAAGTAAAAAATATAATTCAAACTAATTAATTATTTTTATTCTGGTAATAAGTGCTAGATTTAACTCTTCTGTATTAGTTATGTGTATAAAACGGTGATAATTAAACAAATGTTAATGTGTACTATTTTTCAATAAACTATTTCATAAAATAAATTCACTGTTTATTAAATTCATGACTGCAATCACTTTGTAAATTGCATTTGTTTAAATACAATTGGATTATTATATATGACATGAATACTGCAAAAATATTATTGCTGTTTCCGTTCACAGTTAACAATTAATTTAATCAGCTTTGAATGCATAAGTTAACGTTATTTATTATAATTTATTAATAAATAATAAATATTATTAATTAAGCGATAGATTTAAAAGTTTTAAAAGTTATTAAAAATCGAACGGATGTGCGGACTTCTAAAAGAAACATAGATTAAATTTTAATTTAGTTGTCATTAAAATGTTTATTATATATATTAATTAATTTGTCTAATTTATAACTTTAAAATAGTGAAATTTATATATAATCTTCGAATATTCTTCTTACTTTTTTTACATTAAAGTAAACTGGAACTTTAGTAAATTCATATATTCCTTCAATTTTTATATAAATTAAACTTGAATTGAATTCATACGATAATTCAGTTTGCATAAGGATTGAACTATTTATAAACCATGTATAATATATTAAAACAAAATTTTATACTTTTATGAAAAAGGAAATACTGAAATATAACTACGTAATTCGATGAAATATATGAATCACTTTTTTATATTCTTATATATAAACAACTTTTATCTTTAGCTAATTTTGCTTCATTAAATTTTAAGTGAACAATTAATTATTTAACAAGATTTAAGCATTTAACAAGAATACATATAAATGAACAAAATGTAAATGCTAAATTGAGTTGAATCAAATATGTATACAAATTATTTTCAATTAAATTATTTGCTTTAAGAAAATACATAGTTTAATATTCCATCTAAAATGAATAAAATGGCTGAAAAATTTAAAAAATTATTTAAATATTTTACTATTCGCAACTTGTCTATAAATTGAGATACAGCAATCTCTCGATAATCCGGACAGTTGCTAAGCCGACACGTTCGGTAATTCAGTATCCCTTCTGGAAATAAAATATCACGGAAGTGTAGCTAAATAAGAGAAACTCTAAAAACACGCATAAACAACTTTCAATTTTTTGGAATTTATTGGACAATCTCGTTGGACTACAAAAATCGGATATAAAAAATTTCTTTTTATTTACAAAAATGCTATCAATTCGAAATATTAACATTGAAGGTTATGTAATGGATATATTCAGTAACTACATTTTTCAACTATTTAAAGTACACTTGATTTTCGCAAGAATTGGTTCATGCAGCACATATTTTTCATACTTGAACATTTTTCATTTTACATCGGCTAAAATAATTATTTAAATATTTTTCTTTCGTTTGAATCAAGGCTTATATATAATCATGCATTGGGAACTTTGGCACAGATTATCATTACACAAAGTTGTCATCTTTGATTGAAATATGATATCATGGAAATTACATATTAATATATATATATAAAGAGACAATTATGTGTCCAGCTTTGTATGCAAGTGTACATATTGAAATTAATTGATGAATGAGAGAAGAAATTCAGTTCTTCAAATGTGTCAGAATAATGAATTTCGCTTACTTTGTGAAATTACAAGAAAATATTAATTAATCTAAATATAATGATGTATAAATGTTGATACGACAAAGATACAAAAATAGATTCATGGTTATGAATCATGGGCATAATTATGAATTGCACTCGTAATTATACAAATCGAATATGCTTTTATTAATAGACATTGTCTTGATCATTACAAAAGTTCTTTTATACCTCATCTCATCATGTCTATACAAATTAGATTGTATGTGTAATATAAAATATTCTTAAGTTATCATTAAAATTGATAATGAAAATCCTAATAAAAAAACTTTCCATAAATAATCTATATATTATTCATATAATAACCATATATGGTACTAAATTGATTATACATGGACCATATATGAACCAAATATATTGTTATATATGATCATATATATTTCCAATATATGGTCAATATGGTGTCAAGATAGAATTAATATATGTTTCTTATTATTACATATTTTGATATTGTTAATATATGTTTTATATATGGATAATATATGATTCTTTTAATTAGAGAAAAAACAATTAGCAATAAATTTAGGTTTCTTTTGAACGAAAAATAATACATCATTTAACTTGAACAGATGCAAACAGATAGAAAACATGAAATCTGGAGTGGAGGAAAGAGTGAGGCTGTTGGGTGCTGAAGCGGCGGAAAAAGAAGCACGCGTAAATGGTGTTGAAAGAGAACTAAGAGTTGAACGCGAATGGAGAACTTCTCTCGAAGAGTCAACTATATCTAAAACCGAGAAAATTTCGCAGTTACATCAGGAGTTAGAGCAACTCAAACAGATATCGGAAGTACGTACTATGTATATATTTGAAATTTGCTTGAATCAATTTTTCTTTGTATTTACAATCAAGTTCTTGCAACAAGCTAATAACAAACATATTTTTGCAATGCTTCAAACAAGACTCGTACAAAAGTTTATGTATTTTGTGGACAAAAAAATTAATTAACTAATACAAGTTGAATTCAAACATTTACAAAGTAAAATTAACTTGGTAACACATTTTGTTAACATTAATTGCAGATAATAAATAATTCGCAAACGAACATTTGCTTAAACAGTATAATAATATTGCCCCAAATATAAATCATTTAAACAATTATATGTTTATGAAATTGATTGCATATAGTTTCTGTTATTACAATCTGGATAAGAGGGTATTGTAAATCGAATAATTTTCGTCTATATATGAAATAACTGCAATTTTCGTAAAACGTTAATCGGAATAAAATTGAACAATATGAAAAAATTGATTAAAATAAACCATAAATGAATAAACGAAATTTAATTGCTTGCAGTAACAAACATTACAATCATTTTTATCATAAAACTTGTAATTGATTGTAAATTCATTTCGATGATGCAAACATTTCCACGTTCCATGTTTTTGCTTATTTTTCTTGTAATATTTTAATATTAATTTATTTATTTTTATCATACATTTTGTCCGACTGTTAACAAATAGTAATTAATCATTTTATAATTTCAATTAATTCAAATATTTTTAAAAGTTGGATAATAGTTTTTGTTAATTCGCTATTTTCTATTTTGAAATTTTGTAAAATATTTATTAACACACTAACCAATACTATTTACGCAGTAGAAAAGCTTCAAGTATTGTGATACTTTTGAAAATACTCTTTTGCTTTTTTAATGAGCAAACATGATTAATTGAAGATCAGCGAAAGTTAAATGCCGTCGTTTCAAAAACATCACATCAAAAGAACATCTTTATTGAACTTTGTAATGTCGGTACAATTACTAGTAGAAATCAGATCACAAAATGCTCATTTATATTATGTGCTATTTCTTTGTCAGATTGTATTTGTGCGAAATTCATTTTGTAAAAAAAGAAAAAAAAAATAGAGAATGTTATATATAACTTAGTTGCTATTAAGTGACGTTAGAATTACTCTCGGGGGAAAAATTGCACGATCTTCCACAAGAACAATTAAATACAAAAAGGCAAAAGATAAGCATTTTTATCTGAATTTATTTACTAAATTGCCCTTGATTACCGCCAATAAAAGATAAAATTACATTGCATAATCTTTTCTTCGTCCCTTCTTCCGAAATATTTATATTACACCGAATTTGTCTATTGTTTGATTGACGTAACGAACATTTGGGTTAATATTATTGAAATTTTGTCAGAATGATTTCATCCTACACTGTAAATGTGAATTGTAAAATTATAGTACATTTTATATTGCATTTACCAGAAAAGTAAATTCAAAGTATAAAAATATAGTTAATAAATTGTAACTTCATAAGCATTCTAAAAATTTATAGTT
>JABFPJ010007055.1:0-10304 GCA_022817425.1 Gryon sp. ZL-2020 | reverse complement strand
ATCACAAACGAATAACAAAAAGAGCAAAAAAAAGGAAGGGCAAATATAGTTGAACATGTAATTTGCATAATTTGCATCAAGTTTCTTGTTTCGTCTGCGGCGAGCGAACAATTTGCACGCGAACGCAGAGGTCGCAGGTGAACGAAACAATAACGGTCGTTGGTGTTCTGATTGATCCACGTGCTTGGTTGTGGTTATATATCTGCACTTGGTTTGTTGGTTACATCACAACGCATTTCACATATATACATATATATATATATATATATATAAATACATATTTAAAAGCTTAAACGCAAGTGTCGTACACAATGCGTGACACAGCGCCTCAGATTGCGCGAACGAAGCGCCATTAGAATTGCAACAACTGGCGAGAGAGTTGCAAGTTTGGACAAAACACTTATTCTTCTCTCTCTTTCTATACATCTATCTATCTCTCTCGCGCCGTAACAAAAGCCCTGTCACCTCGCGCGCGCCTTCCGCAACGCGTGACGTCACAAGCTACGTGTAATTTGTACGAACAAGTTATTCGCTGGTGTGTGTGTGTGTGAGTGTGCATGTTGAGAGCTTCTGCTGCGCGTTTTAAGGTCGATGCGTTTTCCTTTTGTCATTAAATGCGCTTGCGTAATACAACTACTTCGTTCGATAACTATTACAACTTTATTTTGTTTGTTATTGTTTGTTATTGTGATTGTTGTTGACATTGATGCCGTTGTTGCTTTTATATTTTCATTTTATGAATCCATATTACTTATGAAGTAAATTATTTTTCGATATATTTGAATGCAAATTGAAAAAAAAATTCATATATAGTCCATATATGATCCATATATGATCTATATATAGTCCATATATGATTCATATATAGTTCATATATCATCCATATATGGTTGTTCATATATGGTCCATATATGGTTCATATATGGTTCATATATAATCCATATATGGTCCACATATAGTTCATGTATGATTCACATATAGTTCATATACCATCCATATATGGTTCATATATAGTACAAATATCATCCATATATAATCCATATATGGTCCGTATATAATTCATATATGATCTATATATAGTTAAAGACGCCATATCTCTTCTTTTATTATAATTCTAATGGATATATATTTATAGCTATATTATATCAGAAAACAATATTACAGTTATGTTCATTATTGTCTTTGATAATGTCGTTTTCATACAAATAGAATTAAAAACAATAAATAATTTATGTAATAACTATGCCAAGTATCAATTTCTATTTATAATAATACAATAACGCCATCTACAACGCCATTTATAGATGGCGCCTCACTATTCTTGATACATAACCATAATCAGTCCACCATAATTATAAATCACGAATTTATATTTATTTTCAATAATTAATCTATTTATTATTTATAACACCCCCACTGAGCCTATCTATAGATATTAGATAATATAATATGAGTGTACAAATTTGTAGGACAGAAGAAATCATATCTTAAATCTAAATCGCAGTCTATCTTCAAATTCCAGGAGGTTATGTGGGACCATCGCTGCCACTAGCGCCAGCAACCACCAATGGCGGAGGCTCACCACTACGTCCACGAACCAGCCCTCCACCACCGCCACCGCCACCACAGGAGGCCGCCACTGACGCTGGACAAGCCAATCATCATCAGGTACAAAACCAAACAACAAATTATCAACAACTTTTTAAATTAAAGAAAGATTAATAAACTAGATTAACCTATTATCTGTATGGCGTCAAGAATGTGCAATGTGGCGCAATGATCGTGAATCCACTTTTCTATGATAATAATGATATCTAGACACTTTACTGTTTATATTAATTTAAATATCCAAAGTATAGAATTTTTTGTGAATATTTTTAAAAATCGAATCGATCGTTTTTTTGTACTTGACCAGAGACACTACTGTATCTCTTGATATTTATTTGTAAAGTTATTTTAATTTTGCCGCTCTTTTTACTGAGGATTTATGACCGACGCGACACCTGCAGTAAAAATTTGCAAACACGCAAACTCAGGGAATGGTGTCAACTTTGATAATTAGTTTCCAGACTTATGTATATGATTATGGGTCCGACCAATAATTGTGTCAAATGACCAATTGTGTCAATGTGTTGAGGAAATTATGCGTGTAATGGTGATCACGTGACTAATGCGCAGGTTATATGACTCACTTCAATCGCAATGAAGTGAGTCATAACTGGATCACTTTTCCAAAATGGCGAAATTTGCATTTTTCACAGTATTTCTATCCTTTTTCAATAGCATGTGTAAGTAAAGGACAGAGATACCTTTAGAAATACGAATTTTAATAATTTAGTATTAGCGCCACTTACACTGTATTAGCGCCATCTACAAGTGATGGGGCACCATCGCATCATCGCACCATCACCATTTCAATCGCATTGAAGTGAGTCATAACTGGATCACTTTTCCAAAATGCCGAAATTTTCATTTTTCACAGTATTTCTATCCTTTTTCAATAGCATGTGTAAGTAAAGGACAGAGATACCTTTAGAAATACACATTTTGATAATTTAGTATTAGCGCCATCTACAAGTGATGGAGCACCATTTCATACAAATAATAGGTTAAAAATTAATTTCCAAATTAAAATTGGTGAAATTTGATTGGACAGCTTTCAATGAACGATTTGAATGACTTTGATTAGCAGGGAACTGCAGGAGGACCATCACCAATGGCAGCGCTGATGTCAGTGGCGGACAATCTGGCGTCACCGGAGTCAGTGCCACAGCCGAATAACCCAAGTCCAACTAGCCGAAGCCCGCCGACGACAGCCGCAACCGCTCAACAGAGGAGTGCCTCGCGGGGCTCGCAGCATAGCCCGAACAGTTCGGGTGAGTCACTACTTACCAAAATGGTCGCCATCTTCGGTAACTTTTTTTCTTTTAAGTTTTTGCTTATTAACGTTTCACGTCCGTCCTATAAATTATTATTATTAATTTTTTTATAACTTGGCCAATGATGCCCTGATTCCTTTTTAAATTTCAAAAAATGTATCTTAAAAAAATAATTTTGTTAAAATTTTTTATCCTCCTTTGAAAATAATTGATTTTGATGAATTAAAGTATTTTTTTTCATTGAAATTACAATAAAATTCAAGAAAACCGTTAAATCAATTTTGAATTTTGCGCCATAACCTCACATGCGCAGATGTGTCTGCGCATGTCTCGCAGACAACTTCAGGATTGTAATTTCCAAGAATCAATTATGTTTTATTATTTTTGACTCTTTAAAAGAGAGAAAAAAACATATTCTTAATGTTTATAATCAATCTTTAAGTTAAACATGGATGCAATTAATTTGAAGATAGGCGGCGTTAATATTCAATATGGCTTCCAGTTCATGATGTTGGATGACTTATTGAGGAATTTTTTGTTACTGATTTTAGGGTCATCGGGCAGAAGGTCAAGCGGGTCACGACACGTGTCGTCGACGACTGTAACGACATCGTCAGAGGGCGCTGTTGCACAGGCGGCCGGCGCTGAGCCCGTGTCGCAAGTAACACTCAAGTGTACACTTTGTCAGGAGCGTCTCGAGGACACGCACTTTGTCCAGTGTCCAAGTGTTCAGCATCACAAGTTCTGCTTCCCGTGCAGTCGGGATAGTATCAAGAGACAGGGTGCAGGATCTGAGGTTATTATTTTTTTAGATTTACAAAAAGTACAATTTTGATATTTGATATTTTAAAATTTAATATTTCTTATATAAAATTATATAAATGGAAAAAATAATAATTTAATGAAAATATGAGTAAATTTAAATAAAATAAAATGAAATAAAATGGACAAAAAAAAATTAATTTAAATGAAATATAAATATGTAAAAATGATTTAATAAGAAAGTAATATTTTTTTTGTACTTGGCCAAAGACACTACCGTTTCTTTTGATAAATAAATAAAAATAATTTTAAAAAACATAATTAAATTTAAATAAAATGAAATGGAAAAAATCAAAAAATTAATTTAAATTAAAAATAAATACATACAAAATAATTTAATAAGAAAGTAACACTTTTTGTACTTGACCAGAGAAACTACCGCTTCTCTTGAAATTTGATATTTTTTATATAAAATTATATAAATGGAAAAAAAATAATTTAATGAAAATACGAGTAAATTTACATAAAATAAAATGAAATAAAATGGACAAAATACAAAACATAATTTAAATGAAATATAAATATGTAAAAATAATTTAATATAAGAAAGTAATTTTTTTTTGTACTTGGCCAGAGACACTACCGTTTCTTTTGATAAATGAATAAAAATAATTTAATATAAATATAATTAAATTTTAATATAATAAAATAAAATAGAAAAAATAAAAAAAAAATAATTTAAATTGAAAATAAATATTTAAAATAATTTAATAAGTAACATTTTTGTACTTGGCCAGAAACACTACCGTGTCTTTTGATAAATGAATAAAAATAATTTAATAAGTTAAATTTAAATAAAAAATTAAAAAAGTTAAATTTAAATAAAATAAAAATGGATAATTTAATGTGTATAAAAATAATGTAATGAAAAATGAATAATTAATTGAAGAAAAATAGATAATTTATATTGAAATTGAATCTAAATAAAATTAAAGGACATGGACACAAAGTTATAATTAATAATATTGATTTTATGAGAAAAAGTCAATGCAAATGAAAGTTTCAAGTAGATATTACAGTGATTGAATAAAATGCAGTGATATCAAAGGATAAATTAAATTGGCTCAAGTTTTTGATATAATGCAATGTAAAACTGCTTGACTGAAGATATTCTTCACAATCGATATATACATTTTTAAATCGACTCAATTTGCAGAGGCATTAAAGTTCACTTTTTTAAAACGCTTGAATAATTAATGGCTTCGCTAACTTTATAATGATTATGACGAGAAAAATAAGTACTGACTAACGCTTTATTGATTATACCCAAGAACCGACTAACACACTCTGCTTTTTTCTTTTTTTTTCTTTCGTTATTTTCTTTACTAATTATTAAAAATAAAAGTAATAAAATCATTAAAATTAATATTTTCATCTCGAAATCAACATTTACACATTTAAGCTTTAAAGACAAAAAATAAGAAAAAAACAGTTCAAATTAATTTTTACCAATTTTAAATATTAAATTAGAGAATAATGAAAAAAAAAGAAAATAAGAAATACAATTAAAAAAAATAAGTATTTTAGTATCAAAAATAAACTAAAGTAATTTGAAAATTTATTTCGATCGTATAAATTGTTCTTAAAACTTGTTTTTTATATATATATACATTTAAATTTATATATTACGTTTATATATATTTTCATATCAAATTCAAAAAGTAATAATAAAAGCGAAATTTCTGAACCTTATTAAGATTATTTATGTTTAAAAAGTTTCAATTATGATTTGTGCAAAATGATAAAATATTTTTAATCTTAACTTTTACTTAATAAATTCTAAAAAGTTGCTTCCAATATTTCTTCATAATTTTATGAATGTTTGAACAATTTTCTAAATGTTTTAACATGTTTAAAACATTTGATATCTTTCAATACTGAACGTATTAAAAATTATTGAAATTGTCCCGTAATTAATAAAAACATTTATAGAAATTATAACAATAAATAAATATATTTTATAATATTTATTATATTATATTAATTATTATATAATAATATATGTCTTATTAAAAAAAATAAATTAATTGAAATAAATATAATAAATAATAATAATAATAATAATAATAATATATATATATAACAAATCATAAAATAAAAATAATTATAATAAAAATATATAAAAAATAAAAAACTTTTAGAAATATTTTGAAACTTTTTTAAAATTACTGAACTAATTTCAGATCTAAAAAATTTCTAAAATTCTGCACAAATCTTAAAAAAAAACTGTTTAAACAACAATATTCTCAATACAGCTCAAACATTTCACATTTCCTGAAAAATTAAATAATCAATTTAAATATATTTAAGTAATTGAATATATTCATAAATTAAATCAAATTAATTTAAAATAAATCAAAAAAGAAAAAATTAATATTTAATTTTAATAATTTAATATTTAATAAAACATAAAAAAAATTTTTTTTTTAGAAAAAAGTAATATTTAATTACAATATTTTAATATTTAATATATCAATATATTTAATATATTTTTATAATTTAATATTGAAATATTTAATTTCAATTTCCACTAAACCAAAGTTTCGTTATAAAGCCTGATTAACTAAACCCCAATTTTTGTGTATTTCCCAGGTATACTGTCCAAGTGGCGAGAAGTGTCCTCTGGCAAACAGCCAAGTGCCGTGGGCCTTTATGCAGGGTGAGATCGCGACGATTTTGGGCGAAGACGCCGCCACCACGGGGTTAAAGGTGAAGAAGGAGCGCGAGACTTAAAGGAGCCCCTGAGCCGCAACTAAAAAGGGTTGTTTTGTCTACACAAAAATTTGTACACTCCTCTTTGCGAGAAACAAAAAAAGAGGAAGATGAAAACTCAAAATGAAAAAAAAGAAAAAGAAAAAAAAAAAAGAAAAAGCAAAAGTAACACAAAAATCAAGCAAAACAAAGTCGAATACAATTGTTCGGTGAAACCGTGAAGGTTCGCCTTAAAAGTCCCGTCCCGTTTTGTGTTCGGGACGGAGATGAAAAAAAAAAGAAAAAAAAAAGGAAAAAAGTTGAGTTTTGGCCGCAGCCAAAGACGTAACTAATTTGTTATCTGTGATGTAGTTTGTGGGCCGTCCACCAGGGGGCCACTGGTGAATCGAGCACCCGGATCGCCGCGAAATCTTGTCGGTTTTGAGAAGCGGTCTTTGGCATTGTCGTCGGCAGTGATTTCAGTACACACACACACACACACTTATTAAACACTCACACACACACACAAACATACACAAACACATTTTGTAAATATTCAAAAGAAGAAGAAGAAAAAAAGAGTCGATTCAAACAAAGCGAAAATTCGCGCGCAAAACAACTTTGTAAGCCTTGCTTAAGGCACTTGCGAGAAAACTTTGTTCAACGACGTTGTTGGTGTTGCAGTGAGGATAAATGCTGTCAATTTAACAGTGCATTTTCACGGACGGCTTTGTACGACACTTTCGAAGCATCGTTTTTGCAATTTCTTTTATTTCGTTCAACTTTGTAATAATTTGTCTCTTTTTTGTATTATTTGTATTTTGCGCCCGGGACCGAGGTTTGAACGCCTCCTGCGAAACGTTGTGACAAACAATTTTGCTTTGTTTTTTTAATTGTTTGTGCATTCAATTATTCAATAATAATTAAATTATTCAAATAATTAATGCGCTGAGACTTAATCGAATGAAACCGGAAGTAGCGGGCTGTGGCGCCATTTTAAATCATTTTCAAATGTTAAACACACACACAGTCAATGTATTATAATGATTCGATTCCACTTTCGAGATTTCTTATTTTTGTATATTTCATATTTAAATATTCGAACGATTGTTCTTAATTAATGTTTAAGATTCGTTGTCGTTGTGTTTAATGAATGGAACGTTAAAATGTCATCGCAGTCGTTGCTTTTGATATTTGTCAGGGGTTTCAGGGATTAAACTCGTTTATTTTTCATGACGTCGGAAGTACATTTTTCTCTCTTTGTATGATAAAAAAAAGGCATGACAAGCGTTGAATTTACCCGGCACCTGGGTTTTCTCTTGTACATTCTGTATATGTGTATATATCTATTACATATTATAATAATTAATATTATTATTCATGAAAATGAATTTCAATTAATTCATGCAAGTGATTAAATTAATTATCCACGCGAAACAAAATGCAGGTTTTAAGAACAGGTCAAAAGCACCTGAAACGCGATAAACAGGTTGCAATCTGAAGTCGAGTTCTTGTTTCATTTTGTTGTTACAACTATTTGCTGATAACTCAACGTGCGTTGATTCAAATTCCGGATGTAAAATAGAAAAAAAATTTTAGATTGTAAAATGAAATGTCTTGTTTAATTACAAATTAACGACGAAACTTGTAATGTTTGTAACTTTTGCGAACAAAAATGTAAGTCAACAAAAAGTTGAAGAACTTTTTCGTCTGGTCAACTTTATGTCCGGAATCAAAAGCACGAGAAAGATTGTTTTACGCTGAAGATGATGTAAATGATTATTTGTTCCTTCGGACTTGTTTTTTGTAAAATAAAAAATAATAAAAACGAGACGTTTAAGCGAATGAAACGCTGTTTTTTGTATTTGTTTTGTCTTTTTGGGATTAATGAGCAACAAAAAAAAAATAAAAAAAAAAAAAAGAAAAATAAGAAAATGAAAGATTACGGATAAATTGAATGAATAATGAAACTTTTCAAAGTAATCGATGAATACGAGCAAAGTGTAATTGTAAAATGTAATCCATTCGACGGCGAAGTAACAAAAAGTAATCGTCGAAGCCATTTTCCGTACTCTTAAGTTGTTGAAGGCTAGGCTTTAAGTGACAAACGGTTTTTCGGATTTTGATTTGTCGAACGAAAAAACCAACGTATAGGAACCACACACTCGCTATGTCTGAAGTAAAAAAAAAATAAATAAATACAAATAAAAATAAAATAAATAAAAAAGAAAGAAAGGAATAAACGTAAAATAATTTTAAAATGAAGAAAGATTTTAAAAAAGGGGAAGGGAGGGAGGGGGGGTAAGTCAAAGAAATTTTGTGTAAATAATTGTATAAAGATTTTAGAATTATTCGAAATCTTATCGAACAATTGATAAACGCAATAATCGCGTCACATTGTAAGCAAGTTTGTTGCGAAAAACAAAACGTCGACGTTAGCGCTTGAGAGGGCATTCACAGTTTGCGATGGCGCCTTTTCTTCTCTCACAATTCCCGCGAACAACTTTTCATACTTCGAATCGGGGCAGAAAAATGCATTTTTTTTGCTCGCGGGCGGAAACGATTCTATTTCTGCCCGCGAGTTAGAAATGGACTTTTTTCTGCCCTAGGGTAAAAAAGAGTACTTTTCCGCCCGAGGGCAAAAAAGAGTACTTTTCCGCCCGAGGGCAAAAAACAGTATTTTTCTGCCCCAGGGCGAAAAAAATCAAAATTAGGACCGAAAAATATTTTTTTTTTGGCGGGTGGAAATGATTGCATTTCTGCCCGCGAGTTATAAATAGGCTTTTTTCCGCCCTAGGGTAAAAAAGAGAACTTTTTTGTTCTGTGACAGTAAAATACTTTTTTGCTTGCGGGCAGAAACGATTCCATTTCTGCCCGCGAGTTAGAAATGGACTTTTTTCTGCCCTAGGGTAAAAAAGATTACTTTTCCACCCGAGGGCAAAAACAGTATTTTTCTGCCCTAGTGCGAAAAAAATCAAAACTAGAGCAGAAAAGTACTTTCTTTGTCCGTGAAGTGGAAATGTACTTTTTTCCGACCTAGGGTAAAAAAGAATACTTTTCCGCCCGAAGGCAAAAATAGTATTTTTCTGCCCTAGGGTGAAAACAATCTTAAAAATTAGAGCAGAAAAGTACTATTTTCTGCCCCTCCCGCTAGATTCTAGATTTGAAAAGCACTGTACGAACCACGGGAAGCAGCGCCCTTGGTACGTAATGTAATTATTTCCGTCTCTTTGATCCGTTTCTCTTATTCGTTTTTAGGGTTATTTCCTTAATCCTTATAAACCACCCTCCAAACCTTCTCTTCTTTTCCAGTGTCTCAGGTCCAAGTCACGTGACAATTCATCATCACTCCAAAAAACGCTCATTTAAATTACTACCCTTCTTAGAATTAGAAAAAAAGAATTATAAAAATAAAACAAAAACACAACAAAAAATTATTAAATAATTAAAAATTGACTTTAATTTGAAAAAAATATTTAAAGAAAAATTGAAAATTAATTTTAATTTTAAAAAAAGTTAAAGAAAAATGAAAAATTTATTTTATTAAAAAAATATTTAGAAAGAAATAAAAATTTTTATTTAATTAAAAAATATTTAAGGAAAAATTAATAATTGACTTTAATTGTCAACTGTTTCCACAGAAACCAAAATAACAATAAAAAAAAGAAAAAAAAAATAAATGAAATATTGCAATTTAAGCCGCATTTTGACAGTATTACATAAAAAGAGTAATTTAACTGAGCGTTAAACAAATAAGCATAACTTATAATGTCGAATGATCACGTGACTTCCGCCAATAGTATTTGTCAGGTAACAGAACAAGCAAACAGGTACAAATTTGATGACTTTTGCGCAATTTTGTTGCGAATGTATGTGATTTGATTTCCAACGAGATTGGTAGTTCCTAACCTC
>JABFPJ010007054.1:0-10304 GCA_022817425.1 Gryon sp. ZL-2020 | reverse complement strand
TTTAAAATAACTGAATGAATATTCAATTTGAAACTGAAAGACGAAAGTCTTAATTAAACTAACGGAGACGTTTAATAAAAAATACAGCAGTTCAGTTATGTTACTTTTGATTTTGAGTTAAACGCATTTCTCAACTCAAATCCGTACTCAAAATCTAATTTCTTCAATTCGTGCGATTCATTGGAAAGAAGATCAGATGGTACGCGGAAGAAATACATTTTAATCATCACTAAATTAAAATATATATATAGTATATTTAAATACTTGAAATTAACGCAGAACATAGAACAGATTTTATTATGTTGGGATCATTAAAACTACAGAAAATGCGAACATTTTGAAAACTCGGCTTACGATATGGAAACATCTTTTCTTAAATTCAAACAAAAGAATTTTTAATGAATTTTTTTATTTAATGAGGATCATACAACTTTCACGCATGTAAAATTTATTTAAGGAAAAATAATTCCAACTTTAATATTAATGCATTTTCTACTTTATTGTGTAATAATGAATTTTTGTACATAATCAATATTTATTATTTGCATATAAAATTGAAAAAACTTGCCACAAAGAAAACATAATTAATTAACATAATATTACAATATTTACAATCATTTAAGTATATTATGTCATAATTAAGTTTATTACTCGCAAAAGTTATGTTTGTCATTTATAAAATTTTTCATTATAATATTGCAATAATGAAATATGTGCTTCCTATTGTGCCGCCGCAATATTCAACTTTATTAATATATGTTATTAACCGTTTAATAAACTGTTTATCTTAGTGATTAATTAAAAAATGAAATAATGTACAACAAAAACAGACGATTAATCTTTTAATTATATAAAGCACAGATGTACACAATCAAATTAATACGAATTTCTCTCATTATTCTAAGCTGATTTTAATTAATGTTATGCACTTCAATTTTGTTAATTTAACTGTATCGCACAAATTTCATATGAAATCAAACTGCATACGCAATTAATCCATATCACTTAACTTGAATGAAGAGACGAGTACAACTGATATTATATTTTATGTATATATATTTTAATCATATAAAAATAACTATATCACGTGTTTATATTAAATCTTTTATTATAATGTTAATCAACAAGAAATTCATTTTTAGATGTATTCATTGTTTGTTCTTTGTTATACACATTTGTTTAATTTATTTATGTAAATTATCAATTATAATATTACGAGATTTGGTTTATTTAAGGTGTTATATTTTCAATATTACAAATAACAGAACAATTTCTTAATGCATTTTGAATTATAAAATTAACTTCATTAAAATAATATTGAGAAAAGAATAAGAATTTAGCGATGATTTTAATAAAGTTCGACAGTTATATGAAAATCCGTATTTAAATGTTATATTCGTAATCGTTTATCTTTATTTCTTGTGAAATTGTAATATCATTTCATATCTTAGATTTATTCTCACTGTGCTTTACGAGCTTTTTTCAGATATTTGAGCATAAATCCCATGAGATGAAATACAGAAACAAGTTATCAAAATCCGATAAATCGATGCTAATTTATCGAAAAATCGTTACACAAAAACAATTATTTTCAAATACAGTTAAAATAAATATTGTTAGCATAATTTTCTTGAGTTATTTTCTATCATTTGAGCAGGAAAAAATTGTGCACAAAAGCCATCCTTTTTCCAATATAACTTGAAAGTTAGTCAGACAAAGTAAAAAAAAAAAACTTTCACCACTAATAAGATATGTTAAAATTAAAATAATTTCTTGTTCGAATGTTTCATTCAATTTAAATAAAAATCAATCCATTTTGAAACTGCATAAAGTCAATATATCATTATTCAAGATGACCAACTTTTGAATTGCTGACCGATTTATAAAGTTTCTTATTACCATATCTCGAATCGATGAATTTATAAGATATTACTTTTCTTCATTTTTTTTCATTTCCACTTTCAAAATAATGCGAAACGTAACACAGAGGCACCAATTTACCGACACATTTAAATTAATATAATAAAATTAAAAAATGACTTGAAATTCATCAATAAATATGATTTTGTGATATTATATTAACTGAATTATCATGTTATTAAAGTTTCAACCGTCGAAATTCGTCTACAAAAGGAATTACTGAATTATGAAACATTTTAAATAATTTAAAAATTGTAAAAAGAAATGAATGTTAAATTATAAATACGATGACCCATTTATTATATTTCATAACAATCCTTGTCCGAATTGCAACATTTGGTATTCAGTTTGAAATTCGGAAGTTTAAACAGTTCATTTTGTTCATATAAAAGCGATATAAACTACTTGACTAGATTTTAACAGCATCATTTCATCTGCCTTTCACCGTACGAATACAGATTTTTCAGATCTTAACAAGTGTGTTAATTAAAAGTATTATTTTAAAATATGGAGTTAGTATGATATTTTTATACTTTTCATCAAAACAAATATGAATGTTTTTTCACGAGCATAAGTAATCTCATTAAACTAAAAAAATTTATAATATAAATTACTATACCATATTATATTGTATTTAAATCATAATCTTTTGTAATTAGCATTAATGTGTTAACTTTACAATATTTGTAATTGAATTAGTAAAATTTCATGCTACTGTAGTAATGTATTACATAATGGGATTACATATTTTTTAGGAAAATATTTTAACTCTCAAAATGTTAATACCGTCAAATGCGATGAACTATATTTTCATCTTCGTTTAAGATGAGAAAACAAATTTTTTCCCACCTTCAAAAGTCGGTTAAGAAAATGTTCTAGTCGACATTAAGTTGTATGCGTGAAAAGTGTCAACCGTTAAATGTTCCGTCTATCAAAAGTTTTCCTTGGCAAATGTCCCAACAAAGACATCACTTCACATATTTAAAATTCTAGAATACCTATTATATATTGACTGACTTTGGAATACCTAAGTTAAACACCACGAAACTTTTTAACATAACAATTTTGCGATTAATTGAAATTTTGAAGCGAATCTCAGTATGTGAACATTGAAATAATATTACTTGAAAATTCGAAAAAGTAAAATTTCGTTCTAAAATATTATGTTTGTAAAATTACTTTAAAATATCAATTTGCATCAAGAAATTATATTCTTAATAAAGAATAATTTTTTATTATTTCTAATGTGAATAATTCAGTATTAATTGTTCAATCAAAAGTACATAAATATGGTTTCTTTATACTTTCTGTCTAGCAAAGTAATTATTGAACGTAAATGTGTGTTTAATGGAATTATTAAATGAAGGGAAAAATAACATAACGCGTAATACGTAATTGTAATAAGTTACAAAAGTGTTCGGCTGTTATATTTTTATAGGACTTGACTTATTTAAAATTATTGGACTGTGATTTAACAACTTTGGAGTATTAATGTTTCAGCTGTTCAAAGCAATATACAAACTTTGAACGAAAAATTTTACATTTTCTGTTTCATTACGGAAATTGAAGTTGAGAATATTATTTTTAAAGTAACTCTTTAAGTACATCGATATTTCTACTTTGTACAAAATGTCATCATACAGTTAAGCAAATAATTTTTTTTTCTCGTACGAAAGTTGTAATATACTTAATGCAATTTTTCTATTCAAAATAATAAGTACGTAGATTCAGAACAGAAACAAATGTAATGATTTTCGATTTTGAATTCACCTCGACGTTTATACGCGAGACAATATAAATACTTTGGATACAATACGGAAATTAGCAATTTCGGATTACGAATACAATATGAATTGATGCTGCATTAGGAGTGTACATGATATAAATGATTAAGGATTCATGTAAATAAATGAAATGCGTTGAACAATTTAGTAAATGGGTTATCAGATACAACTAAAAAGACAAATTTAATTTTTATAAACTAATTTAAATTAAACATTCAACAGATTATTAAACAAACATGTTTTTTATCTGCCCCTTAACAAGTAACTCTTCGCAGTTTTAAAAAAAATATTTTTTCCGACAATGTTGTAAAAAATCTGACAAATTTTTAAAGGAAAAATCGCATGACTAGTTAAATGCCCAACGCAGGAAAACACGAGTTCGTTTCATTGACCGTATCGGTTTTATCATGTCGAATGAAATATCTTGAAATCCAGAACTTATTTTATACGTAAAAATAATTGACTGAAATCAGTTACAGGTTTAAACAAAAATAAAAAATGTATCCAATTTTATATATTTAGTTTTATATAATATTAACTATGAATATTCAATTTGCCAAAAAAGGCAGATAACATTTTTTCGCAAAAACAATAGCCATTTTTATTTGATTTCGATTCACGCTTTAATAAAAACAGCGGTTTCATCAGTCCCAGTGTCTATCAAAAATCGTTAGTCAACTTAATCATTCTACGTTGTCAAGGAAACCTATGTCTATATATGAGCAATATCTGAACAAAAAAATCAAAACTTGCCAAAGTAACAATGATTCCTCTTTTTCATTCAATAACAAAAGGAGGAACAAAAAAAGGAAAGGAGGAAAAAATTTTTTACAGGATAAATTTGTTTCACGCACTTTAGCGTTTTAGTTTTGAAATTCGTATATTTCATTATTGAGATAAAATTCTTTATAGATTTTTATATAACTTCTGCTTTGGTTTCATACTGTCAACCTACATATAACATAATCCATGAGAACATATATTCAAGCACTTTACTCCGGAAGTTAAGAAATCGTGCCAAAATGTCATACACTGGCATAATTCTTACAGTAAACAGCCAATTTTTGAGTACTTTTAAGCTGTAAATATAGCATGAATCACAGCCTGAACTTCAATGCGATATTTCGTAACCAATAAATTAAGGGGAAGAATACATTTAAGTTTCATTTCGTTTGTTTCAGTGAAACGTGATATTCGTTAGCTAAGACTATCACATTACACGCAAAATAACATCTATGTTTTCGGATATATATATATATAATTTCTTTTCAGTATCAAACTGTATACATTTAAATTCGTATACGAGATTTTTCAAATGAGAAATTTAAAGTTAAATATGCCACTTTGAAATTCTATACAACCATATATACAAAGTATAAATTCATATTTAAATTTCCATCTTACTGTGTTTCTCTCTGCCACCTTTTTTCCTTCCTTCGAATTTTTCTCGTCTTTAATATAGAGAAGGAACGTAAAAACGGTGCCATATGTTTAAAAAAATAAAAAAATTAACTCCATTGCTTAATTTCGACTTGTGTTTATAATAATTATCGTCAAATGAGATTTTTGTAAAATTGAATATCGTAGCAAATAATATTAATAATAGAAAAAATGTAAGAAAAAGAGGTAAATTATTCGCAATATTATGAAGCTTATTTGAAACACAAATCGTAAGAAGAAAGAGAACCCAACATGGCACCCGGCATGTACATAATATCGATAAAGCTGCATGGAAACGTGTGTGCCCTAATAACATAGAATATTCTATGTGTATTATTAAATATCCTTGGTGTATTGCAATATATTCCTTCAATATTCGAGAAATATTCGCGTATCATTTTCAACTGTTAGAATTGTAAAATTAACAAAGTTCATTTGCACAGTTACATGCTAAATACATTTTAAAGTACGTCATATTTCAATTATTCGCAATGCATAATACACACATACTATATTTTATAGAATTACAATGAAAAATGGATATACACTCAATTTGTGATATATTAGCGAGCAATTAATTTTAATATACAATTACTTTTTGTCGGTGAAAATGTCGAGTTTCATACGTATTTTAAAATTATTATATTTCTCAAATAGTTGCAAATCTTCGTTCAAAAAATAATCATTTATTCCAGTCGATAAGAACATTTTATGCGTAACAGAAATAATATATAATTACATTTTTGGATTAGCATCGAATATTCTGCTGCATTTATTTTAAGTATCTGTGATGAATACAAGCATTTTTGTATACATTGAAAAAAATGTCTGCTCAATCTAACAATAAATAAATTTGATAAATCTTGCAAAAGCAAGAATATAGGATTTTTCGTTATAAAACTTGCAATGTTATAAAAAGATAAGTTTAACTGCTCTACAATGCATTGCCAATATACATTCCAAGGGAATGCATTCTTTGTGTTATATTTCTATATTAAATATACATATAAAAATTTCTTAATAAAATTAAGTTAAAGTTATAAATAAAAAATTTAATTTACGTTTGATAATGAAAAAGATGTTTCATTGCATGAAAATCCATCAAACATTTTTGCTAAAAGTAATTAATATGTTAATAAAAATTTAAAAGGGTTTAACATTTTCATAGAATCAATGTATGTTAATGCCAATCACGAGAAAAAGTATTTTATTCGAAAGGGGACAAATTTATGTTCTTGTAAGAGTCAGAGTTGTACAAAAACTCAGACTGTTTACTTTCGATTGATTTTACATAATTTTCCGGTGAAATTACAATCTGTGACTTCGCAAAAAGGAAAAAGAAATAATGTTGATTTCTGATGTAATACTACAAATATTTATTTACACAAATTAAACAAAATCTTATTACATTTTTTCATTACATTTTGTTTTACGTGAAACTATGCTTGTGAAATAATTCAATTCTGTAAAGATTGAATATAGACATTATACTCTTGGTTTTTTACCAAGAACCAATATTTTTCTTGCGAAAATTACGTTTTATGAAATAAAAAATACTTTACCATGAAGAAATATAGCCTTTCGTACAAAATAAATATTATGTTTTCACTATAGAATATTACTAAAATACGATGCATCCATTCTTGACCAACGTGGGTTTAATTTAAAAGTGCAGTATTACGTTTCATCCAAGTATTTCTAATATTAGGCGTTAATATTACGTTACTTTAATAAACGTCAGGTTATTTCATTATATTATATGCTTGGACTGTAACAAGTTCTGGATGTCATTGATATGTTAAATAATAAATGCTTTCCGAGATAAAATACACTTTTTTCTTAAATTTTGTGTCCAAAAGTTTGTAATTATAATGCAAAAAGTTATATTAATATAGCGTTAGCTACATTATAATGCAAACAGTTTTTATACGTCAACTGAAACTGAAAACAAAATTAAATGTACATTTAAAAGCACACTGTTTATCATTTTTCGCTCTTCTGTATTTAAGTAAAAGAGTTTAAAATATTTAGAAATTCATGAAACAGTTATAAATTACATGTTAACGTAACAATATATAATTTGTGTTTCTCTGTATGTAATAATATAAATCTTCATTTATAATTAAAAATTGTACTCTTTTTGCAATTTCAGAATGAAAGCGGAGAGACGTAGTTGAAATGTGGTGAGTGAATGTAATTGCTTTTTCTTTTGACTAACACATTTCTCAGAACTCAATATCAATATCTACTTTTCTGAATATATTCTTGTACGTATACATTTCATATTTTCCCAATCAAATATTAGATAAGTCCATACGCTTTATATGTTTACCAAACATCGAGATAAATAGGCTGCTAATGCAACAATCTAAAGCTCTAAATTATACTATCGTATAAGATTAAATGTTTTTAATGAATACATTAAATTAAAACTTAAATAATTAAAAGCGTAAACGAAACAAGTTTTTCAACTTATATAATTATTTAATATTCAAATTTTATCAAATAAACAGGTTATTTCAATGCATCTAATTTCGCTGAATCTAATCTTAATTGCATTTTAATCTGTTAAATAGATTTTATGAAGATGGCCTAACTTTACAGAGAAATTGTTTAAAATAAATTATAGACGTGTTACGACTGCATACTTCATTTCATTATACACCAAGCAAAATATAGTTGACGCCAACTATCAGTCAAAGTTAATTTCACTGAACACGATTTGATAGTTCAAGTCAACTATCTGCTTCATTAGTTTAACATCAACTTATTTAAATCAATTGTATTTTACTGTATATAATTATTTGTTGTCTTCTAATGGGATATAATTGTTTGAATAAATAATCAGACTCATTTACCATATCATAATCAATCATTTAGAGATAATGCATATTCAAATAGTTACAAAATCATCAAAACGCTGATTATGAAATTACAATCATTATTTAGTTATGTTAATTATCAAAATTATTATCAATATTTAATAAAAATAAACAAATTATTGCAACAAATACGATAAATATATTTCGTGCTGTTAAATCGGAATTATTCGTCATCCTAATATATTATATATATTGTCATATATTCAAATTTCATGACATAATATATAATACAATGATGATTATGCCTTTTTTATCTAATAATTCGATTTTGCCATAATAATATTCTACATTGTAATAAATAATGTTACGTCTCGTAACTAAATTAATTTTATTATTCAAATCATTCAAAAAGGCTACGGAGAGTACATTAATTCAAGTTAAAATGTAACTTAATTGAAATACATTTTGCAAAATTAGTTTACCTCTTGTGTTGCAATTTTGTTGGTATCTGATATATTTGAATTTTCGTTAACACAGCATCACTTCTACAGACATGGATTTATTTCAACCATTGTTGCAATTCAACATTAAAAATAGTTATGATTATGATAAAATATTCTTTTTTATTTATACTTTCTATTGTTAAGCACTGACCAAATCATTTAGAAAAATTGAAAATTTATGATATATTGTAAACTTAGTTTAAACATGTTAAAACAACACATAAATATGTTGGATCGGCATAGTCCGATGTTAAATTTACATTGTTCTTATTTCAATACAAAATCGATGGAAGCCCACTAGTTTTGACCAACGTTAAATTTCGCACTAATCCCACATAGACACATTTTGTTTCGTCGTAAATCAACACATCCATCCAATAATAAAACATTATTTTCTATAGCAAAAAAGCATCAGTCCCCGTCATTTCAAATAATAACATTTTGAAATAAAATATTTGTATTCATTAAAGAATACATTTCGTTAATATCATCAGTTCATTAATGTACAATGAATAAGAACCCCAAGAATGTTTTTATTTGTAAATTATATATTGAGTCTATTTCGTGCATAAATATTATCGATTTTATGATACATTTAACTGTATACATAATATATCAACGATATTTCTATGCACTTCAAGAACAAAATTAAGTATTAAAATGTTCTTAGAAAAAAAGAGGAAATACGAGACAAAATTCCTTTAAAAATTGCCATGCTTACGTTTGTAATCTTATGACATCATTGTGAAAAGCAAGGATATATTTTTTAACTCCTAGAAAAGCTTTTGCTATTCAGACCTTTCATAAGAATATTCCCTTTTAAAATAGTAATTTTACTGTCGGTATAATTTTATTTTTATATAGTCATTGATGGTATTATAAATTATCTTCTTCATTATACAAATCGACAGTTTCGTTCAATCAACATTAAATAATCTTCTGCACCACAATCTTAATTTGACTGAATTCAACGACAAAATTATCTTAATTCGATTTACCTCCAGCAACAGCAAATTTAGTTAACTTTACTGTATTTTAATATAATCCATTCGGAGTTCAATTTGTTACGACGCATTTCATTCGCTTTTTTTATCTATACTTTTTCCCTATTTTTTCCTACTTTTTTCTTCTCTGAATCGATGCTCTTTCTATTTTGTCTCTGGTCGGTTCCCTTTTATTCCATTATATTATTTCTCTATATTTGTTTCAATATACATTCTTTGAGTTCTTAATCATTTGTTGCATTAGACGGGTAGCTTTTTTATTTTGTAACGTAACTTTAATACATTCTGATATGCATGTATTTCAACCAGAAATTATATTTTACATTTTCCCGTTTCTCTTCTGCAACTAAACGAATTGTTCTTGAAGAATGTTTCATTTTCAAAAGGCCGACGTTATTTCGTTCCATTTATTTCATCTTTGTGCAAGCAAGTAAATAAAGTCGTATGACTATTAACGACAGCCTATCAGATAAATGTGAGATGTGTCTGTGATGTGACGCGAGAGCAAGAAACTCATCTTACGTTGTTTATCAAAACACGCTGTGACGAGAAAGGTTAGGGATGGCAATCTTCAAGAGCTTTTGTGAGATGCTCATTTATACCTGAAGATGCTCAAATTCTTTGTTCAACTTAATAACCCAAGCGAAGACAGGAAAATGTTACAAGTAGACTTTGATAAAATTGTAAATTGGTATCATTTACACTGTATTAAACTTAGGGTTGAAACATTTCGGTTAATGAGATTTGACGAAAGAAAAAGACAACAGATCATTTATCCGCGAAACATTTTTTTTTTTTTTTTTTTTTTTTTTTTTTTTTTTTTTTTTTTAA
>JABFPJ010007053.1:0-10304 GCA_022817425.1 Gryon sp. ZL-2020 | reverse complement strand
ATTTTTTCTGAATATAGCAACATAAAAACATATGGGGTTGTCAGTCAAAAAATTTCCAACTTTGATCGTTAATAACAAACAATCCCTGGGTGATAAAGAAAAGTTATAAACGATTTTGTATTCTGCATGTTTTTCTTTATAAGGACGTTTAAATTTCATCTTTGCGATTTTTTCGCTGTTACACAGTGTAATCATAGCCATTTTAAATTATATTATTTTTTTTGAAATCCTAAGATAAGAATCATTTCAACGATTTATAACAAAAAGGTAAATGAATTAAGATAATATGGTTTATTTATTTTAGATGATTTGTATGTTATTAGTAACTATTGGTTCTTGAATATTGATTTTTTTATTTTATTTGCAGATAAAACTCGAATTGCATGTTTAAAATGTTTAAATAGAAAACTTCTGACAATATTCTGACAAAATTAACAAAATTGATGAAGTTTCCTCAAATTGGAAAATTTGCCAAACAGCAATAAAGCATTGCGGCAACACAACTAATTTGCAAAATCATATAAAGCGTAAGGATCCGGATTACATAAATGAAGAACTTCTTCAAAAGAAATAAAAATTTGATACAAATTCAACTAAAATCGGCAATTCAAACGAAGCTTCATCAACAATACCGTTATCTGTTCCTTCATCTCATGCGACATCTTCACTTCACAATGACAAACTAGAAATTCCTTCATGCTCAGCTTCCGGTTCCGACCAACCTGATTCAAACACAACATCGACTTAGCTTTCTTCACATTCAAACATATCAGCAACGAAAGCGATTTCAAAAGATATATCAATTGATAAAGCTTTTGAATGTATAAAATCATTCTCGGATAATATATTTTTTGTTTCAACAACTAATACAAACTAACAAATCTGCAGTTAAATATATTAATTACTTGATTTAAAGTGAAAAATATATAATGTTGCAGAAATATAATTGAAAGTTAACTTTACTTAAAAAGAAAAGTATTTTAAATTCATGAAATTATTTTTAAATTTTCAATATATAAATAGTAAGGTTATGTAACAATAAACATTTAGGACACAAGGAATTGCTAATATAAATACTGAACAAAAAACACATGTTTCACTATTTTTAAATACAAGTAATAATATCGATAATAGTTTCATAGTTGATAAAAATAAAAATTGGTAAACAAATAAACACAAATGATGCATAATTATTTAAATTCATTATTAGTACTTATTTTTATATAAATAAAATAATTTTCAAATGATGGTTCAGTTGCGAAAAAAGCCACAAATGCTTTGGGCTATTTTATAGTCAAAGCAAATTTACCATTTTCCACGTCAAGTAACGAAGGTTTCCTTGAGTACACAAAAACGTTAGCTTCACCTTACAAACCATCTCGTCCAATGACAATATCGAGACGAGTTGATGATAAATATAATATTATAAAGATGTGAATCATGAATGATTTAAAAAAACATGAAAGTCTTGTTTTAACAACGGATGTATGGACCGATAGTCGCTGGAACTTAATTTTTCTTACGTTGAGACGATTTATAGAACTTTCAGAATATATAGCGAGTGTCGTTTTCAAATATTCGTATCAGGTTATGGTAACTCATTAAGAAATGGAAGAAATCAAAGATGCCATCGCTGTTTTAGCTCCACTTGAGCAAGTTACTGTGACTATTTCTTCCGAGAAATACGTTTCTGGAAGTAAAATCATTCCGCCGACGAGCATGTTGATGAAAAAAATGTATAGTCTGGAAGCATCTACTCTAATTGGAAAATCATTGCAACATCATATATCTTATATATATCTTTCGTTCAATATTAGAACCATCTGACTGGATATCATTATATCCAGTCAGATGGTTCTAATATTGAACGAAATGGAGTTTTATCAATCTCAACTATTCTTGATCCTCGATTCAAGAAGATACACTTTGCAAATGCATTTTCAGCATCAGACGCGATACGGAGAATATCTGTTATTATAAAAGGTAATATAAATTCAATAATATAATTATAAATGCTATTAACATAATATTATACTCAGGATCATAAAAGTAATGTTTTAAACATATAATGTTTAATGTTAAACAACCTCAGAAAGTGCACCAAAGTAAAACCGGCTGGCTGGAATCCCCGTTCGTTTGATCGCGAATTAGTGGCTTTCCTCAGTAGGTTTAAAACTAGCAGACCATAAGACTGAAGCGGTGCTGGTTTCTGGCAGAAAGATCCGTGAGTCTATTACTCTAACAGTTGGGGATACAGACATACGATCACAAGCCTCATTGAGATATCTCGGAGTGCAAATTGATGAACGGCTATGGTTCAAGGAACACATCTTCAGAGTTAGTAAAAAAGCAGCACAAGTTACAAACGCGTTATCGCGATTAATGCCAAATATTAGTGGATCTAGACGGAGAGACGACGGAGACTTCTGTCTAGTGTAACAACTTCCACACTACTTTATGCTGCTCCTGTGTGGTCTAGCGTGTTGACTGTTAAAGTATACGCAAGACAGTTATCACGTGTTCACCGCAGAAATGCCTTGCGAGTTACGCAATCATTTCGAACGGTGTCATATGCCACCAATTGATTTGTTGGCAAATGAGCGGAACAGGGTATACCGCGAAAAACGTAAGACAGATCTTGATGTCTGCTCTGTGGAAAAAGAAGTCACGTTGACTACTTGGCAAAGCCGATGGACGAATTCCGAAAAAGGCAGGTGGACTTACCGCCTGATGCCGGATATCGCTACGTGGATTGGCAGAAAACATGGTGAAGTGGACCACTACCTCTCCCAATTGCTTACGGGACATAAATGCTTACGTGCATACGTTCACCGTTTCGGATTGGTGAACTAAATGCAACTACTTTGCTGTAGTTGCAACAAGTAATCCTGACGCCAAAGGCGCCAGAATTGATCACGCATCTTTTGAACTCTTTGCCATCGGGAGAGTAAGTTTTCATTTGTTTGACTAAAGTCAGGCTCGGGAACGGACAGAGGCGTTCGGAGGTACAAAAAATGGCCTGGCGTGAGATAAGAGAAGTCGTGTACATCGTCACTCATTGGAGCGATGGGACGCGAATTAAGACAGATGCTATTTTTTGAGAGAAAGGTTGTCAGTTCCTCAAACGTAAGAGTTTGATTGTTGATGACTCTTCTAAGGTGGTGTTTCACGCTTTTGACACCAGCTTCCCAGATTCCTCCGACATGAGGAGCCTGGGGAGGTATGAAGCGCCATTCAATTCCTTCTTGTGCAAAATATGAGTTCAGTTCTTCTTCCTTCTATATATTCAAACGACTCTCGGATCTCACGCTCAGCTCCTTGAAAGGTAGTGCCGTTGTCGCTCATTACCAGAGCCGGCTTACCCCTTTTGTCGATAAATCGACTGAATGCAGCTAAAAATGCTTCAGAAGTGTAATCTGAGACTAACTCCAAGCTGATGGCGCGTGTACATAGGCAAACAAATACGGCAATGTAGCATTTTCGCGCGGCTCGACCGCGTCCTTGTATTGCACGAACTGCAAATGGCCCAGCGTAGTCTACCCCAACTCTTTCAAATGCATGCGCGGGTTTATGTTATCCGTTCCGATGTTTATGTTTATGTTACCCGTTCCGATGGCAAATTGCCCATTTTTTGTGTAGCTGTCGTGGCGCGATATCTTGTACACGTAATGCAATTTCGGACGCAAGATCATACGATATCCCGAGCACGCAATATCCAGTATTTTTCCCGTAGTACTCTTTGCATTAATTGCAATCCCCCGTGTAATGTCGATTTGTGCGCGTCTTCGATTATGAGTTTTGTGATTGGGTGGGGGCCTAATATAATGGGGCATCTAATTGTAAATGGCAGTTCAGTGTTGGCTAATCGTCCACCGACGCGGATAATTCCGTCTTCGTCAATGAATGGATCTAACGATGCTAACTTTCCTTTTCTTATTTGTTGGTTATTCCGCAAGATTTTAATTTCGTCGTGAAATAGATCGTTTTGAATGCACCGATACTAATGTTTGGCTGATTCTTCCCTTGCGATAGATATGGATGAAATTTGGTTCTGGGGTTCACTTTAACGACTTCTAAGCCATGTAGTTCCCACTTTCTTTGCGAATGTATGGTACCTGTCCATCTGGGGATTGAAATGTCTTTAAGATTAGAAAGATCTTGCCAGAAATCAAGCCATTCTTGGGCCAACAATTTTTTCATCCCATTCTAATTTTTCTTTCCAGAGTTTGCGCATGAATATTTTTACAACTATGACGGTTGGCGAAACCCACCCCAAGGGATCAAATATGCTAGCTATGCGCGATAAGATAGATCGTTTTGTGATGGTTTCGTTATCTTTTTTTTGAACTTGAAACGTAAATGTGTCACTGCGCGGTCTCCATTGTATGCCTAGAACTTTAGTCGACGAGTTATCATCAAAACTTTTTTCCGAATCACGCGCGAGCATTTCGTTTGGGAGATCTTTTAATAGTTGATTGTTGTTTGATTCCCACTTACGAAGTGAGAATCCCCCAGATTTTAGTAGTTGGATGATGTCATCGCGCAATTTTTTACTTTGAATGATGTCATCACCACCTATTAACGCATCATCTACGTATACGTCGCGTTTCAAAGCGACCGCGTTCGTCATCGGCCAGTTGGTGTAGAACGCGCATTGTGACGGTTTTTAAGCGGAATATCTGTATTAATTTTGAACCAGGTGGCTTCCAATATATACATTGGAGGGGTGTGTCTTCGGAAGCAATTTGTATTTGACGGAACATTTTTTCCATATCCGCGGAACACACGATCTTATAAGTTCACCAACGTAGCAAAATGTCGAATAATTCACTCTGCAATTTTTGTCCAACATACATGCAATCGTTCAGCGAATTACCATTTGAACTACGAGCCGATGCGTTAAATACTACGCGAAGTTTTGTTGTTGTACTTGACTCCCGGATAACGGGGTGATGTGGCAGAAAGAACCGCGTTTCTGGATCGTCCTTGAACGAGTCATCTGGCGCTATGTGCCCAAGACTAAGGTACTCTGTTAAGAAATCATCGTACATTGGTTTAACGTCCGAGTTTCGATTCAAGCGTGCTTCTAATCGTTTATAACATTGCAAGGCCATGTGGCGAGATTCACCGAGGTCCGGTTTATCAGTTTTTATCGGGATTTTTACATATCGTCCGTCTTCGCGACGCCGAACGGAGTTTCGAAAAAGATTTTTCGCCTTTTGTTCATCCGGTGTCAGGATTGGATCAGATGGGACATTTTCGATTTCCCAAAATGATCTCAGAGTTCGGTCGAGATCAGCGACACATGTAACGTGATACGCGGATGTTAAATGTGTGGGGTTGAATTTATTGTACGCGAGTCGTCCTGAGAGGATCCATCCAAGTGTAGTTTTCTGTGCAATTGGTTCATTTTCCCGGCCACGACGTAACCCATCTTCTAATATTGAACTAAAGACTTCTGCTCCGAGGATTAAATCGATTGGTTGACCCCCGGTAGGATCATCGTCAGCTTAAGTTAAATTGACAATGTGAGGTAATCGTGAGATGTCGACCAGTATGCGAGGAGTGGGAGCTGTTAATTTGGACATAACAAGTGCTTTTAAGTGGAATGTTGAATTTTCATTGTTTAGAGCCCGAATATCAACTGCGACTAGTGAATTGGCGGTTTCTGATTCAGTTCCGCCAATACCCATTACTTGCATGTGTGCTCGAGTTGTCTTTGCGCCCAACAATTGGACAGCCCTTTGCGAGATAAAGGAAGATTCTGACCCTTGATCGATTAATGCTCTAAATATCAATTTGCAATCATTTGATGCTTTTACGCGAATCTTAGCGGTTGCCAAGATAACACTACAAACTTCTTTAGAGCGACAGACATGAACTGTGACCTTCTGCCTCTTTTCTTGCGAGATTGTAGTGTTATCTTCTTGTCGTGGGCGTTTGATTGATTGATTATGAGGATTGTGCAATAACGAATGGTGTTTTTTGTTACATCGTGAGCAGGTACGTTTACTTGGGCACGCGCTTACGATATGACCTGAGTGCAAACAGTTGAAACATACGCGAAGTTTTCGAGTAACATCTGAACTTTGATTGATATCTAAGGTTTTAAATTTTGGACAATTGGTCGGACAATTGGTTCTCTTCGAGGGAAATTCCTTATTGGTTTGCTGATTGAAAGATTTCTTTACGTTTAATCGCGCTAATTTAGACTCAACACGACGCAAAACGAATTGTTTAAATCCCATATAATTTGCTTCGAATGTATTTGCCGAGACTGCCTTTTCCCAGTCATCTAGCAACGCACCATCAAACTTGGATTTCGCGATGCTGAGCAGGATGACTCCTGCTGCATCATAATCAACACCTAAACCTTTAAGAGACATTAAGTTGCCGTGAATTTGATTGAGTACTCGTTCGTACTCATGGCAGTCATAAGCGCGCGCTACCGGCGCAATTTCTAAGAGAGCGTCTGCATGAGCTTGTTTCATGAAACGAGAATTATCATAGCGGTCAGTAAGTTCTGACCAGGCGATATCGAAGTTTTCCGCGGAGAGAGTTAAACATCTTACAATTTCATACGCGTTACCCTTTAGACTGTTTTTCAAGTAGTTAAATTTATCAATTTTTGAAAGAGAAGTGCTTATTACCATTGAGGTAAACGATTCACGAACGCTTAGCCACTGCGTTCGATCGCCGTCAAAAGTTGGCGGATCAATTTGCTTAAGTAATCCCACCGATGAATTAGATGAAGACTCACCAATACTATTTACAGAAATCGAGTCGCTCGCAATCGATGATGTCGCCAATAATCGACGAAATGCCAACTTCACCTCGCGATACTTCTTCTTTGTTACTTCGAACAGCTTTCCTGTGAAGAATGGTAGTTGTTCTCGTTGCTCTGGTGCGTGTGTAGAACACAAACTGTGATAAACTTCGGTGCAAGAAACCCAAGTAGCTTCTAATTCTTCCAGACGGATTTCGATTTCATCCGTTTGCTTGGCATGAATTTCGGAGTAGTGTGTTTCTTCGAAGAGTTCCGTGATCTCCTGCAGTCTCTCCTCTAAGCCTGCGACCGCTGAGCGCAATGTTGTATTCACCGCTTGCCTTCGAGGTGCCATGATGATGTTTTGCTCACAAGTCACTTGAATTGTCAATGTCTATGTGGTATGTCAAACTAATGTAACTCACATACACTGTGTTTTTATATGAAACTTCCTCAGGTTACCGAGCGAGTGATGTTGTGCTGAGAATAGACATATATTTTCTCAGCACAGAGGAAAAAGAACCCAAAGGGTCCAAAACCTCTCTTTTAAAGTACACGATACAGTTTTTACTTTTTACGTCACTCTACAACACTTCAATTACAAGTATAACTAAACACACGAATACAACTGAGTCTACAATTAAGTCTTCAATCGACGAGACAACAACAATAACTTGCACAAGGTTCTGCCCTTTTATTCTCAATTTTTTGGGAGGATCCTCAGTGCTCCCACGCTTCTGCATTATGTCACAACAACCAATTACATAAGAACAAGTAAACAGAAGGTTTTGATTGGTTCATTAGTTTGAGTACCTGGTCGGCCAGATAGTGGACCGCCGGTAGCACGTGTCGATGACTCAACGGCAGCAATAAATAATGCTTAACTAAAGCATATTTCCATAATACAATAATAATAAAAACTAAATAAAACACATGCCAATAATAGAAAACAATTTAAAACACAATTTACAAAAAAAGAGAAAAAAACACAGTTATGATATTGCGATTACAAGCTGAAATCGTTAGTCTTTCGTTGAAGCAAATAATGAAATAATTGATTTTTAAAAGTACCGAGACACTCCGCATCTCGCATTTCAAATGGCAGTCCATTCCAGAATTCGTCCGCTTGGATCAGAAATGATATTTTGTACATTTCTGTACGCGCGAATGGTATATAAAGTGTAAGCGAGTCGGTTCTAAATTTGCGTTATAATAAAGCATTTCGAAGAAAAATATTATGGAGCAAATACTGAGGACAACGATAATGAATCATATTATAAACCATAATGCTCAGAAAATAACATTTACGTTGAGGAACCGTCAACCAATTCAGAGCAACGTATTGAGGTGTGATGTGGTCACGTACTCGTGTCAGTGTGATAAAACGTACACAAGCATTCAATATTTTTTACAATACACCATCAAGCTCGCCAGGGATATTTGTCATAACCTACAACAATAATCTAACTTAGGGAAAATTAATGATGATATCAACTTCTTTCTAAGTTCACGATCAGAGTTCTCCATATGGCTGTGCATACCGTTTCGACATGAGGTCTCCATGTCATTTTCCGATCCATCAGCATCCCGAGTTTCGGGAGAGTAGTGTACAATTCACTGATGTAACGACTGCTACCAAGTATCATTGCCTTTCTCTCATTCAAAACCAATTGGTTGTCTACGCACCACTGATGTATTCGATGTATATCCCCTTGGACCTTCTGTAAGACATCTCGTACCTTAGCTGGTTCACAGTGCAGGTGAATTTGCAGATTATCTGTGTACAAGAGATGTTTACAATATAGCAAATTAGAGGATATATCACTGATCATGATCGAAAACAGCAGTGTACCAAGAACTGAGCCTTCAGGTACTCCCGATGTGATGATATTCCAGTTTGATGATTGTCTGTTATCATCGATGACAGCCTGCCTTCTTCCATCCACATATGACCTGAAGCAGTTAGTTAGAGTCTCATCACAGCCGAAATTGCTCAATTTTCTCAACAGGACATCATGGTTGACAAGATCGAAGGCCTTCGAGAAATCGAAGAGTACGAGAACCGTAATTTGTTTACAATCAGCAGCAAATCTGACATCATGGGCCAGTCGCAGAAGAACAGCTTGAGTCGAGTAGTATCTTCTAAAACCCGACTGATAGACAACCAAAAGATCATATGAAGTGCCTAGTTTCAAAACCCGATAAGTCCAGAAAAAAAAATTTCGTAGTTTTTGTGAAAAATCAATACAAAATTTTATTTCCTATCATTTCACAACAAAATAATACTAAAAAAAATTTTTTTTAATAAAAAATAGCAGGTTTTAAGAAAAATAAATCTATTTAGAATCATAACCCGATAAGTCCCATCGATTAAAACCAAAACCCAATAAGTCCAATCGATTAAAATCAAAACCCGATAAGTTCATTTTTTTATTAAAAATCTGATAAGTTCATTATTTAGTTTTAATAAAAATAATGCCGTTTGTTGTCAGTATTACTAGGAAATTACTTTGAAAATAAAGAAAAGAATTAGTTATCAAAAACAACATAAAATATATTTAATAATTTGATAAATATTTAAATTCTATGTTGTTTCTTTAATTTAATTCTTGTCATCATGCAGATTAATTTTAAAAGTTTGTATATTTGATTATATATGTATAAACATTTTATTTCCTATCATTACATAACAAAATAATACGTTTTGAATAACACAAACAAATTTTCTTATTCAAAAATAATGTTTTAAAAAAATTTAATTCAATTAAAATCAAAAACCAATAAGTCCCATCGATTAAAATCAGAATCCGATAAGTCCAATCGATTAAAACCAAAACCCGATAAGTCCAATCGATTAGAATCGAAACCCGATAAGTCCAACTGATACAAATCAAAACCCGATAACTCCATTCATTTTTCTTCAAAACACGATAAGTCCAAATTTTAGTTATGAAGTTTGTATCAAAATCCGATAAGTCAAATTAATAAAAATCAAAACCCGATAAATCCAACAAACTTTTCAATAAATATCGCAATATATGTACAATTCACACGTTCATATTATCACAAAATTTTGACAACACTATATGAAGTACACATCAATAGTTATATTATTAATTCACTTCTTATTTCATTTTTTAAACGTTTTTCGCAATTTTGTCAGAATCAAAGAAAGTAGACTTATCGGGTTTTGAAACTAGGCACTTCATACATTCTTTATTATATTAACAATATATTGATCATATAATGTCCATATATGTTTCATTTTCATAAGGTAAACTTCTTATGTGTCAGAAATATATTATAATGATTCACAAACTTTCCGAAAATACGAATTTGTACATAAATGTACATATATTTATGTAAAAAATAGTTTTTTTATTATATATATTGTAACGTGGTTACAAATTAAATGCACTCGGAAGAAGACCAGCTGGGGGGAACATTAAAAAGGGGAAAAATAAAGAGCGATATTTTATCTTAATTGAAAGAAAGGATAACGAATAATTAATTCAGTTCTACTTCCAGCAATATTTAT
>JABFPJ010007052.1:0-10305 GCA_022817425.1 Gryon sp. ZL-2020 | reverse complement strand
CAAAAAATGTAGTCAAACATCATATTTGACTCAGAAATATAGTCAAATTTAACCATTATTCCAGTTACAGCCGGTTTGACTATAAATAAAAGTTAAACTGTGTCTACAACACTATTTCTTATTCATATCAACTTAAAATTTAGTCAAGTTGACCAAATTCATAGTTCGGTTGCCTATATTCAGATTGTTTTCTTTTCATAATCTTAACCTAAATTGTCGGTGTACTTTGACTATATTTCTGAGTCAAAGTAACTCTGAATTTGAGTTGTGTCCAATTTGACTAAAATAAAAGTCAGAATTACTCAAAGTCAGTAAAATTTTTCTCAGTGTAGGATGAAAGACCAATATACTCTTGCACTTTACAGATACCAATGGTTGGCAATTAGTATCATATCTACACTGGCTCAGTACTGGCTGACCATGTTTTTTTACAATTAATTTTCATTAACAAAAAATTAAATATATTCCTATTTTTAGTTCGCATTTATTTCTTTTCTGTATTAAATGAATAGTATACATTATATTTTTTTTAATTTTCTGGTATTGAGAATTGAACTCCGGTCCTTCAGGTTACTAGTCTCGTACTTTACCAATGGTCTACGGCGCCTTCGAAATTATTTTATTTAATAAAACATGAATACATTCTGACAGCCTGCAGTAGGCCAGAGCTAATACTGGACCAATACTGGGCCAACATTGGGCCTGCGGTTAAAATGAAATAATTTTGATTATGCAATTCTTTTAACTTCTTTAGTATTTACAATATAATGAACACATACTTTTAAAATCAAAATAACTTAATTAACAACATCTTAAATATGCATAAATAACGGTAAGTGTTGTCTTTTAAAGTTTAGACAACTTAGAAAAATACATGCATTAAAGGTCTTTTAAATTATAAATAAAAGTGTTCTTTATTATTAAATTATTTCGTTGACATAAAATAATTTGTACTTCAAATACGATTTAAAAATTAATGGCGAAGTGTTTAGAAGTTATAAATTTCAAAAGAAAATTTGATTAAAAATGTCTAATACATACTAATATAATTTCTGAACTTCGAACTAACCTATTTTGAAAAGTTCAAAAAATTTATCTTTAATGAATAAAATTTGATTATTTATTCAATAATAAAACCATCATATAGATTTTCGTATTTAAGTACAAAATTCTAGCACATATAACAAGTTCTTTTTCAGACATCCAGCTGTTCAAATAACAAGCTTAACTTTCAATGCTTTAATACGTCTACGTATATTATATAGTTTTTGAAATTGAAATTTGCTTAAAACAAATTTGTATTTACGAACAAAAATATCCCAGCAATCTGCCAACTAATGTTGTTCGTCCATAGAAAACTCATGGCCCTATCATTAGAACAGTATATTTTTTGTGGCAAATATGTACCGAGACAATGCATGTTGACAACCGCTGTTTGCCGGTACTGTGCCGGATTTTGGTCATTTGTCATCACTGGCTCAATAACAATATTTCTTTTTTTTTTTTTTTTTTTTTTTTTTTTTTAATAGATTTGAACATCTAAATCTATTCCAATATGATTATTGGCTTAGCTGAATATCATTTTAAAATTTCCTCTTTCATTGAATCGCACAAAATTAACTTTCGTAAATATCAATGTACGAGTGATTCATTTCTGGCGCATATATATACATGGTTCGTACGAGGAAATGTGTACTTACTCAAATACCCGGAAACATTTTTATAGCAATTTCGAGTATTCTTGTTCTTGATAAATTTGCGAGTCAGTCTGACAAGAATCACGCGACTTTCAATAAAGATAAATGAAACTATCCTTTATGTATTTTTTTGATTACTGAATCCTTTAGTTATTTTAACCAGTTTAAAATATAAGACTTTTAAACAACATGTTAAGTGTATTCAAATTCAAAAGTTTTTGCTAAAAATCGCGATGCAATTAATTTTTATAAAATTATAGTGTTTTTAAATAAAATGTTGTAAGATTAATGTAAATATTATCCTTCGCATCAGATTGTTTGAACTTTAAAATAAAACATAATGAAAAGTTAATATAAATGAATATTTTTCGGTATAATAAAAGAGAAAAATGAAACAGATGCTAGCACGAATTCGTTAATGCTTATTTCCTTAGGGGATAGGTCAGTGATACGACGCGTAATTCAAAGCAAAAACTCGTTGAATAAAATTACATAAAGCGTCTCTCTGCTTGACTATGCAAAAATTGTTCTGTTGCATTAATTTAAACACAAAACAAACATATATTACTTAATATCATATAGATATGTCATTTGGAAATGCAATAAATCTGTTATATTACATCTTCATAACCTTGTTCAATTATTTCTTACTAATTGATTAATAATAAGTTCTCTTAACCCCTAACAACAATTATTTTAATCGCGAAAAGTCCGTGATGAAAGTCGAGGTGTTCAACGAAAAAAATCTTATTGTAAAATGAATAAACTACAGCTTGTAATTTAAAATAACATTCGAATATAAACGAACATCCTCGTATAAATAATACTTGCAAAAGTATAACGAAAAGTAAACTGAACGAATTCAAGTTATTAACGTTCAATGTATTGTTTTTGAATAGTGATCAAAAAGAAACGTTGAAATTAAAAAAAAGTTATTTCGCAAAGACATTCTTAGAACTGATATTTTAACCGATGATTTTGTTTTCCTAATAAATAATCTGTGCTGAATAAATTGCATTTGACGAACTCGAGTTAAAATGTCAACCATCACGTTATTTTACAACATCACTATCACGATTTTTTTCTTTTCTATAAATTATAAATATAAGCAAATTTTAAAAAAGTTAATTATTTATTCTGATATTTAGAGACACGGTAGTGTCTCTGGCCAAGTACAAAAAAACGATCGTTTTTTGTGCCGCCAGTATGTATAATTTCATGAATATATAATACAATATTTTTTTAATAAAAACGTTTTTTAAAAATAAATATAATTTCTTATAATGAAATAATTATATGAACTAAACATTAAATGAAAACTACAAATACTAGTGAAAGTTTCTTACTAAAAACTACAATACTAGTAAGTTACTAGTGAATCGAAATCACTATATTTATACTATATTAATATGAAACTTATTATAATAATAATAATCATACATAGTTGAATATAAGCTTTTAAGAAGATTGCCAAAAACGCATCGTCATAATATGATTGGTTCATACATTATATGTCAAATGAATTATTATACCATATTTGATTGATTGTGAAAAAGAAATATACAAATGAGAGTACTATAACATAAGTTTACTTCATAAAAATATCTATTTTCTTAAATTTATTCTAAATTTTAAATTTATTAAAAATATAATTCAAATAAAAAATAATACAAAATACAAAAAAAAATAAAAAAGAATACAAATATTACTTTCGATTTGTCATTTGATGGAATTAACGTTAACATCTGCAAACTTTCAAAATTGCATGCACAAAGTGTAGTGTACTGATGACATAAATCAATATTATTGGTCTAAAAAAGGAGATATCGTTGGTACTGCAATTTGTGCGGTGTGAAAGAATCGCAGCATAAATTATACGATACGAATAAGCGTCCGGAAAAATGTATCCCGCTACAACGTGCTCAATAAAGCCACGAATTGGTGAGAACGTCGTGCCGTAAACTGCGCACGCGTCCAGTTACGCGAGCGCGGACCAATTGTTTTTCTACTTTTTGCGAATGCTAACCTTTGCAAAGAAAATGTCAGTGCATTATTCGTGGGGAGAACAAAGGAAATGAAATTGAGGTTACATTGCAAACGGGTTTTGCAATTTCATAGCGCGTGATGTCTTTGTAAAATTTATATCTCTGATGTCATGTACGGAATAAGGTAAATTCGAATAGGAGGTGGTTAACATTTTATATTATAAATTATTAATTTATTATTGAAATTAAGAAAATGATTAAAGCCAACCCCCTTATTAAAAATATATTATAAGTTTCTATATGTTTATAATACTCTACAAAATTAAAGTGAAATTTTGCAAATTTCACTGTCAATCTTTTACAATATCACTATTTTTCGATTAAATTTTTTACTTTATTTCTATCAAAAAATGAAGTTTTAAGTGCGTATATACAAAACTGGACATATAAATTTGCTGTTATTCCATACTTTCTGTGTGTTGATTCAATGGGATTGATATATGAACGTATTATTATTATATTTCATGGGTTTCCATAAAACGGAAACATTTGAAAATTTAATAGAAATCAAAATAATTTGTAAAATTTCTGTAAATATTTATGCTTTCAATGTACAACTTTATGTATGTCTATGTATGCAAGAATATTTAATCAATCACTAAAATTCATAAATTTGAAACTTAACTCATTTCGCTAAATCTCTACCCACATTTATGGCGCTAAATTCAAATGTTCAGTTATTTTTGACGCGCATTTCTGTTACGTTTCATAAATTTTACACTGGAATGCGAGACCTGAGCATTGAATCCTCGAAAATGACTGCAGAAGCGAACATTAACATTCACGAAGAACACGAATTCTCGGGACTGAGCTGTGTCTGTGGCGTGCAACGCGACCCCAAAAGATGTTGACCTTATCAGGGTAGATAAATCTTTCGAAAATGACTTTTTGCTTCGAAATTATTCACGCGCGTATCCAGTGGCAGTTTTCAATAGCTCCACAGGCAAATAAATCATCTAAGATGTGTGCGTCCGCATCTCTCAACACAAAGATGTATATGAAATATTTTATTTGTGTGTGCATATATGTGTGATATACTAGATGATCCATCTTTGAGGTCGAGACTCTTCTTCTTCTTTTTTTCCTCCGTTCTTCTTCTTGAGGTTGGAAGAAACAAGGAAGGGAAGAATAGAGAAAGAAACGTTCCTTTGAGATGATGCGGGATAAAGTGGATAGTCTCGAGAACACCTGGTCTGGCACTCTAAGACCGAGCTCGAGGTTTTTGATGAATCAGATTGATATAAGGCGTGGGATTTATCAGAAGCGAAAATTAGGAGGCGGATTGGAATTTTGCTCTAAAGTCGATGTAATTTAGTTTAACTAAGGAAATAGAACAGGTGTTTTCGAAATTAAATAATAATTAGCACAGAGAAGTTTACAAATTATATAAAATACATTTTTTAACGTTTTAAATTTCTTTTAAAAGATTATATCGACGGTCCTTACAAAACTTATTCCATTTCAATATTTCCTATTGTATTTTATATAGAAATATTTGAAATGAAATAGTCTTCGTAAGGACCGTCGATATTAAAATTGATGAAATTTGGTTATTTGAATATTTTGCGGAAAGTTTAAATGTTTCAGCGTGAAACGTTGAAGATATTAATTGAAAAAACATGTATTGAGTCATCGAAAAAGTTAATATACAAATATAATCAAACTGTGATAACAAATTTTCCAAACTACTTTTTTCATATAAATATTCCTTTCAATAGAAGAAATTAATTCAAAGGAAGAAAACTAATATGACCTAGCAATTTCTTAACTTCCGACAAAAAAAAATGTCCTTTATTTATGTCGTTTGAATCTATTTTCAGGTAAATCTGTTTATTCCAATTCAACTGACTATCCAAAAATCGTTTGAAAAAATAATGATTTCCTTCTGGGAAAAGACAATGGCCGAGCTTTAAAGAAACCCGAGATCAGTAACCTTTGAAGAAGAAAGCCGAAAAAATAATTCGATTCACTTTTTTCACAAAAGTATCTACCTTCATTTCTCTTTTAATTAAAAAATCATTTAAATACAAAGACGAAACGATAACCATAATTAAATAAGAATTATATCATTCTTATAAGAAGCTAATAAATTAATTTAATCTCTTCTATTACAATTATTTTACATAAATATGTCTAAATATTCTTATTACTTACTTAGGAAAATGGTGAAAAGTAAATAGCAAAGGATCAATTCTCAGAAATATGTTCCTTTGAATTTTAAAGGAACTAGAGATCATTGAACCTTCCTACAGGAAAATGACACTTCTTTCAACTTCTTTGAAAATAGTATATTTTTTTCCTTAATAAAATAAATTGAAATATAAATTATACTTAAAATGACAAGTTAAACAGAAATAAACAATTCAACACTTAAACGAATTCAAAGTTGTATTTATTCTTTCGTCTAATATAAGTTACTACTTAATATTCTTTTTCCAAGATTCACTAAAACTCATCAAACGAAATCCTAACCACATTTTCAATCAAACTGTCAGTTTTTAAATTTCAATTGTTAAAATTTAACAATCAAAATGAGAAAAAATCGAATTCGCCAAATTATTGAACTTTGCTTTGCTTGGGAAGTATTTCATTAAAATCTCAATCAAGCGCAATGACATTTCACTCTGTTTATATTCCAGTTTCTAGTGAGTTAAATACATTTTAAATCCTCGAATTAAGTTGCAACCGAAATTTGAGTTATTTTTATTGGCTCGAAGCAAGGGAATTATTTTTCTCAGTATTGTATAGTTGACGAGATGAGAAACGAAAAGTGACAGATGGCAGTCGAGTGTCACGTACGCATGTACGCACACTTACGCACACATATACACACACACGCGCGCGCACGATAATACATTTCTCCAGGAAAAGAGACACCTGTATAATATTAGATCTCTGCCAGGCAAAGCCAAATTTTGAGAAAGCCTGCATTTCGTTTAAAAGTTCACAACGCAGCTGCATGAAAATGTGTTCGCAACTGGTCCCAACTTACCACTCATATTATTCGAGGAAATTTATAATAACTCATATTTTCACTACTTTATCATTTCAACTACTTCATCGTTTTATCTTTAACTGTGCAAGTTTATTTATACGAAAAATATAATCATTAAATTATGTGTGTTACAAAAAACATGTTGATTTTTGGAATCGAATTATTATTGATGTGAAAAGCAGGTTGAACGACTCGATAATAAGGGGATCTTTTGATTTTGTATTAAATAAGTATATTTATAGAAAAAAGTGAAGAAAGAAATGCAAAGAAAACATAATTTTAATTGACAATAATTATAATCAGTTCTGAGTAAGTTGTTCACATAATTTTCAACTTAAATATTTAAAAGTAGTTTTTTAAATATAATTCTCAAAGAATGTGGTATTATAATGAGACAAACTAAATGTTTCATTACATTAACCAAATTAACTAATTAGATTTCATTGTATATGTAAGTCACAAAATAAAATTACATCTTGGCGATAAATCCTCCATCCAATTCATGAGAAGTTCATTCGCACCAAATAAGAAGTCGAACAAAACGCCAACATGTGATAATATAGAAATCAAAACATCTGTAACTTTCTTCAGAAACTCTCGTCAATCATGCTTCTCGTCGCTCAAGTGACAAGAGCAAAAAACATTGAGTACAGCGTATCTTGAAAAATCCATCATTTCAGCAGCGTTCAAAAATATTTTTTTTTTTTTTTGCGATTAATTTAATTTATTGTCATAAAAGTTGATAAGCAATAGCGTATATCATAGCTGTTGACACACGGCGATTCACTCACGCACTCACGCAAAACAATCCCACGTGAAATTGCCGTCGAAATTTCCTACCTATGTAGTCCTTCCATGAATTTGGACGTGTTATAAAGTTTTCTTAGAAGCCCATTGGGCTATTTACGACGGACTTACGTCGCGATATCGAGTTCTTGTATTCTTTAAGGCCCACGTTATTTATGATCGATTTTATGCTTTATGGGCACACACTATGTATACAGATACTTTTGTAACAGATTACAATTTATTGTGCCGCTGGCATCGTAGCTACTGCATTCTTAGAAAAGGGTTATACTTTTTCCACATTTCCTTTTATTTTCGTTAAGCAGCTCTCCACTTCCAATTAGTGATTCTTCAACGCTCCCTCGATTATTTCCCCTTTTCAGTCTTTTGTACATGTTTTTTACACGTTGCACAATTTATTCATTTTTTATACTTTTTTTCTCCGTTTTAAGTAAGTACCTCGAAGTCAATCAAAGTCTACCGTACCTTTCAGCGTCAAGTACATTGATACGATATAGTATATTCAATTAATCAATTTTAATTATGCCGTTATAAATTATAATACACTACGTCATTTCACCATAATACTATTTCATGATACAACATGCTTTACTTACTATGCTTTCATGCACAGTGAAAAGTGAATAATATCTGAATATCCATTAACATTCACGTCAAATGAAAAAATAATAAAAATCACTTTAACTTATAATAAACATTACTATATCATGTTTATCAATCTGAGGAAAACTTGGCGCATCTTTATAGGAAAATGTGCGAGAAATTTCAAATGTTGTTTTCCAACGAATTTGGACTGAGATTTTTTTTCACAAAAATTTCGAAAATCAGTTTGTAGATACGTAGAGTATTCTACACTAACTGAGGAGCATTTGGAAGTCGGATTTCTTAATAAATAAATCAATTCCGTGTGAAGAAAACACTTAGAAACGGGAAAATGTATAAACAATACAAATATGTAAAGTATTTCGGATTTTAGTAGCTTTAAAAAGCGATAAATCATTAATATAATTAAAAGCTGAAAAGTGTTACATAAAAAAATAAATTATATCGCTTCTTTAGATTTTTTCGTTAAAACAACCCAACTAAAAATTTGACTAGGCATTGCCTAGTTTTTTACAAGGCACTTGTAAGGTAACTGTGAGTTTACCTTGTCAAGACAAAACTTGCGAAAAACTTGCAAGGGACTCATAAGTAAATCTAGATTAGTTAAAACTTGAATATGCCTCGTTTTGTTTTACTCAAGTTTCACTATGCAAATACTTGTCAAGGCGAAACTTGCAAAAAGCTTGCAAGGGACTCACGAGTAAATCTAGAATAGTTAGAACTTGTATAATGTAAAGTGCAAGCACTAAAAATAGCATTGACTTCCATGTGACATCGTAGCTCAGGTGGTAGGACTACATGGCGAATTTGCGGACAATGTGAGGACTGGGGTTCAAATCTCCATAACATCAAGAAAAATTTTTTCAGATATAAAAATTAAAATTCTTTCAATAATACTTCTAAATTGATAAAATAATTGATAAAATTAAAATACTTGTAAAATAAATTAAAATAACATTTTTTTAATCAAAAATAAATTACTCTAGTTCCGCCTTACAAGTGCCTCTCAATACACTGCGCGTTACATTTTCTACGAGTGCCTTGTATGTTTTACTTGTGAGGCCCTTACAATTTAAATAGCATAACTCACAAGTGTCTTATGAATAACTAGTTGGAATTTTTAGTTGGAAATGAACAAATTCGTTCATACTCATTGTACATACCGAAAGAGCAGGAATTTTCGCGATTGTTTTTCAACCTCTTTCTTCACACAGAATTGATTCAAAACAAATCGACTTTATTCCCCAGACAACCGCCAGTTAATCTGGACTTGTCCTGTCGTCTACAATTTCAATTTACATTGATTAAAGCGATAACAGTCTGAAAAATGACAAATTTTTGCTATTTTTTGTAAGATTTCTCCCGTTTTTCAACTACATTCTTCATACGGAATTTTTCAAATCACATCGACTTTATTTCCCAGACATTTTCCCCAGACTGTTTAAAAAAAAACCCGAATTTGTGCTGTTCTTTAAGGTGATTCTTGAGATCTGCTACACCGGAGTTAGTGTCTTTTTATTTTTAAATTGTTTAATAATGTATTAAGAATTAAAACATATACTGTTTCATTTTTTAGTTCTGGGAGAATTATATGATCGAAGAAAATATAATTTTTTAAGTAAACTTTCGGCTCCACAACTTCCACCGTTTTGGAAGTTGTGGAGCTTACTTAAAAAAATATTCTTTCTTTGATCATATAATTCTCCCAGAACTAATGAATGAAACAGTATATGTTTTATTTCTTAATACATTATTAAATAATTTAAAAATACAAAAACACTAACTCCGGTGTAGCAGACACCGGCAAGCACTTGTTCACATACTGAAGTTATTCAAACCACCTCGACTTTATTCCCCAGACATCCCCAAATAAATCTAGAGTATTCTGATTATCTACAAATTGAATTTACATTAACAAAGTCGACTAAAGTCGGAAAAAATTTCCTGTTTTTCAAAGTCTTTCTTCAGGCGGAATTTATTCATAGATCATGGATTTTATTCCTCAGACATCCGCAAGTAAATTTAGTGTTGCCCCTAGTAAAAATTTGATGAGGCATGCCACACCTAGCGTATGGCCATGATAAGGATAGCCTTAACAAAACCCGTTCTCAATTTTTCTGATCTGGGCCACATTAGACCCACATGAGGCAAGTATCAT
>JABFPJ010007051.1:0-10306 GCA_022817425.1 Gryon sp. ZL-2020 | reverse complement strand
GTCCATATATGATCCATATATAGTCCACATATGTTCCATTTATAGTTCTAATATGGTTCATATATAGTCCATATATGGTCCATATATAATCCATATATGGTCCATATATGATCCATATATAGTCCATATATGATCCATATAAAGTCCATATATGATTCATATATAGTCATATATGGTCCATATGTAATCCATATATAGTCTATATATGATCCATATATGGTCCATAAATAATCCATGTATGATCCATAATAGTCCATATATATGGATTTAGAATAAATATATATTTTGAAAAGCAGTTTGACTTTGTTATTGATAATTTCAACAATGTGCATTGTTGTTTAATATTTTCAATATTGTTCTGTACTTGATTCCAAGTAAATATCAAATTAGTTCAGTTGATGTTTTTGATTCTTTCTTACACAATATATACATTTCATTTAATCTTAAATATACTTGGTTCAAGTATATACAAGTTTAATTAATGAAGAATTAATGAAGAATTATGAGTGTATTAAAGAATAAAATGGATTTTGCCAAATTATTTTTTTAGTGTATCTATTTTTTGGATAAACTATTTTCACTATTTCAATCTCACAAACATTTTTGTTTTTTTAAAAATTTCAAATTAACTTTAATATTTCATTGTCAACTGAACTTTTAGTTTAATTATGTTAAAATGTCTTTTTGTTGTTGTTCTTTTTTTTTTTGTTTTTGTTGTTTTTGTACTGTGAAGAGAAAAGAACATTTTGAAACAAACAATAAAAATGCAGGGCTTTTAACAGTTTAGTTGTTATTGCTAACTATCGGGTGATTTATTTATTGTGATCGTAGTTCTGGTTAAGAGCTTTTTTTCGTGACGTTTTTCAATGATTGTCCCCGGTTGAATTAAAATCTAACTGTACATAGGTTCTTTTTTGTGCTCCAAAAATGTTTTATAATTTTCGTCGACATTGGATCTTCGTTTACGCAAAAGTTAAGTGAGCAATTTTTTTATTAAAGTCGAGACCATAAATCTAGCAAAATTATGCGCCACGATATAAAATACAAAATTAGAATGATAAAACTTCAGTTTATTGTCAACTTAAGATTCAACTTCAATCGTTTAATTATCACAATAAACTGTTGTAATTGGACGAGCATAATGCAATGAAATAATGATATTCTTCGGGTGTAATTATTTTCTTGATATGAGTCTTTGGCGAATTTCATCGCGGCTGTTACGAGAGCACAAAATTGATTCTAATACAGAGGAAATAAAGTCAAGTTCATATAATGCCGGTTACTGTTATAAATGGCATTCATCTCGGCTCCCTCAAAATCGTTTCGTGCGTTTAATTAAGTGCAGGAATTAATGCATAATGAATATTAGGAGAATATTTGATAGATTTTTTTGGGGGAAAATTGTTATAATCCTATTAGCAAAATAAATATTGTAAAATAATATATTGTGAAAATATTCTTAATACATTTTTAATATATTCTTAATTTTTTTTATATTTTATATATTAAATATAATTTTATATATAACATAAAAAATAAATTTTTATATTAAATATTTAATATAATATATTGAAAATATATTTTTTAAATAGAGATATACTGAGAATGTAGTTGCAGTATATATTGACAATATATTCACGATGTAATGCCAAAATCCAACCAAAAAATGCAAAAACAAATATTTTGGTTTTATTTTTGCAAGAAAAAACAAAATGTTTCTTTGTTTATTTTGTTTTGTTTGTTTTGTTGATTTGTTTGTTTTGTTTATGTTCTTTGTTTTGTTTGTCTTGGTTGTTTTGTTTATGTTTTGTTTTGTTTGTCTTGTTTGTTTTGTTTATTTTATTTAATTTGTTTTGTTTATGTTGTTTTGATTTCGTTTGTTTTGATTATTTTGTTTGTTTTGTTTGTGTTCTTTATTTTTTTACGTTCTTTGTTTTATTTGTGTTGTTTGTTTTTTTATGTTCTTCGTTTTGTTTGTCTTGTTAGATTTGTTTATTTTATTTGTTTTGTATGTGTTCTTTGTTTTGTTTGTGATGTTTGTATTGTTTTGTTTTGTTTGTTTTATTTGTTATGTTTGTGTTCTTTGTCTTGCTTATTTTGTTTGTGTTGTTTGTTTTGTGTTACATAGTTTTAAACGAAAAATCATTAATATCAATCATCTTTCTTTGGATTATTAAAACTAATACAAAAAAATTTTCTAAGAACAATAAAAAAAGGAGAAGGAAAGTGTAAAATAATATATAATGAAAAAATTCTTAATAGGTTTTTAATTTATTCTTAATATGTTCTTATATTCAGAATAATATATCTTATATATTAATATATTAAGAATATATTTGGAAACTATATTTAATATATTTTTTAAATAGAAATATACTGAGCATATAGTTACAATATATTGACAATATACTCACGATATAATTCCAAAAACTTAAATTTGGAGCTTAATAAATATATTAAAAATATATTATGAATATACTGAGGATATATCATATATATATATATATATATATGTCCTGAATATATTACGAATATTAAGAATGTATTTTTATAGAAAAAATATATTCACGATACATTTTACATTTGCTATATTAAAGTTATTTTTATAAAATATTCCTAACATAATGTCTGACTCAATTCAAATATGTATTCATTATTGATTTAAAGTTAAGTTCTATTCTAATTAAGTTAACTTTAAGTTAGCTTTAATCGTAGAATAATTACATCTCAGATATTTGATTAATTCCGATATCAATTCTCAAAGTAGATACACGTTATGAATTTTGATTCGTCATTCGACACAATAAAATATAACATTTGTAACTCAGATCACGAAATGAAATATTGATTTATGTCTTACGCGCGCAATGCACCCATTTTTATGCAAAAAATTAGACATTAAATAATGTATTACTTCTTTAAACAAACATACGTTAAAGTTATATTAAATTTCGGAATGAGTCCGTAAAATAATCGGATGAGCAAAATTATAAGCCGCAAATTGTGAACACAGTACACAGCAGACGATGAATTTTGTGAAATATTGCGGTGTTTGAGAAAGATTTATTTATCCTGATAGAACTAATATTCGCGACATAAAGTAATGAAGTTTCTTGAGCATGAAAGTGGCGTAAGCGACAACGAAAAGGACGTTTGATAAAAGTAAATGCGAAAAACATTGTGCGCTTCTTTGATTAGTCAAATAAATATACTTCGATTCAGAATTCCAATTTCAAGCCCGTCTTTTTCACCATTGATGTTTAATTATTTCAACATTAAAGTGTTTTTCTTCGTCGCGATTGAATGTTTTGCGTTTTTTGAATTCAATTTAATCTTATTACGTTTTATCAAGTATGTTCGATTCATTGCGTTTCATTGAACTGATTTGTTTGAAATGAAAATAATTCATAATTCAGTTAAGTCATTGTGTTTTGAAAACGAAACTTTTTTTTTTTAATTCAGAGTTATTAATGAGTAACATCAATTCCAGATAATTAGTGACTTAAGCCTTGATCATTTGGCTCATATTTCAGTTCACAAGTACTTTGTTGTTATATAGAATGATGACTTGTAAATTATCATAGAATGCTCTCTAAATTTGAATGAGTGAAAATTTCACTTATTTGCAGAGTGAAACATTTTTTCACTTCAAAAAAGTAAAAATTTGCACTTATTCATAAGTGAAAAAATTTTTCACTTCCAAAAAAGTAAAAAATTTTACTTTTTCATAAGTGAAAGAAAATTCACTTTTCCAAAAAGTGGAAAACTGCTTTTTCATAAGCTAGGAGTGCATTTCTCAATTAAGTTTCATATTTTAAGTGATAGACTGGTATGGTGGAGAAGACATCGGCCTATCACCTTGGAGACCTGAGTTCGATTCTCGGAGAAATAGAAATTTTTCACTAAGATTTTAATTATATAATATGAAAGAAAGTAGAACAAAAATGTAATTATAATATATGAATAATATAATAAAAGAACATTATTTTAATAATAAATAATTTGTCACTCTTTTAATAAGTTAGAATTCACTTTTTCTAAATAAGTTATTTCTGACTTTTTCAATAAGTGAATATTCACTTTTTCAGTGAACAAGAATTATAACTTTTCAAAAAAGTGAATATGCGCCCAAAAAAAGTGAATTTTCACTTTTTCAAATTTAGAGAGTGTATTCGAAACTAATTAGTCATTTTATCTGATTTATAGGCAATCATAGTATTTACGTTTGAGTGATTTCTGTGAAAACTATTCATTTATCAATCAAATAGTAAAAAAACTTCAAAATAAATAAAAATTGATATCAAAGAAAATAATTCTAATCGCAGAAAAAAGTTTTCGTTATATTAACGCAAACTGATTTGTTGATAAGTTTTCGTTGTGACAGCGAAATTTTGTTGTTGGTAGTAATAATATTAATGGTTATTGGAGCAACTGGAAATTTGTTACAGAGAATCATAAAGGTTATATTGATTTTATAACAGAAAAGACAAAAAGATATAAAAATGACATAAATGAAATGTTGGATTAAAATTTTCACAAAAAAGGATAATTGATTATTGTTAAAATTTACAAAGTTTAAAATATTTGTTGATAAAATTGAACCTTGAAGTTAATTCCCCAAAATGTTAGCTAAAGAATTGGCTAACAATAACACATTTTGGGCATTTGAAAAAGCAGTATGATTTTTTGTGTTTTTATATATGAGTACAAAGTACTTTTTTTTCTCTGTCGAAAATACTTCTTTTCTTTTCTCAAAAGTGGGACGAAAATGGCACTTTCTCTCCCTCTGAAGGAATATTATATTACGCCACAAGGGAGACAAAATCGGAAATCCGGAAACGAATTTCCGATCATTAATGTTGCGTACGATATTTTTCATTACGGCTGTGGTAAAAATGCCGTTTTACGAAAACTCCCTAGGGAGGAAAAGGGCACTTTCCCTTCCCAAGTGACGAAAAAGAATTTTCATTTCGGAAACGACGTAATAGAAGATTACTTTCCTTCGCTAGGAATAGAAGGTAGGGATAGAAAGTCACTTTTTCTCCCTAGGGAAAATTGCAGTTTTCCGAAAACTCCCTAGGGAGGAAAAGGGCACTTTTCCTCCCCGAGTGATGAAAAAGTATTTTTATCCCAGAAATGACGTAACAGAAGATTCCCTCTCTAGAAATAGAAAATTGGGATAGAAAAGTGGCACTTTCTCTCCCTAGGGCAAGAAAGTGCCACTTGCTCCTGACTTTTCGGGGAAGAAAATTCGTTGCCACAACGAAATAATTTTCTCTAATTAATTATATGCAATACGTAAGAAGAAGAAAACAGTTCCAAATAATTAATGAATATCCAATGTAAATTGCAATGTGCTTTAATTGTAAATTTGATTAAGTTTTCGGAAACTGATGAAATGATCCATAAATGATGCACATTAAAATTTACAGCTGAGTGAATTACAGTTGATTAAAATCGTAGCACGTTGAATACAGTCGATATAAAAACGCAATTAAACCGCAGGGAAGTCAATTGGCATCTTTTTCTCTCTGATTGATTGAGATACTCAAAAAAAAAACATTTTTTCAACTATTCATCGTCGAGAATGAATCATTTATATGTTTTCCTATTTTTCCAGACAAAGTAGTAGTGACATATATAGCGCCGACTATCTGCACCAAATATATAATATAAAACCAGCTTTTATTATTGATTATTACTATTTTCCCGATTGCGTAAATAAGTCTTCTTTCCCATTTGTTCATTTTAAAATTAGTATTCATTATAAATGTAACATCTCCACCAAAACAGATATGTCAAAATCGTACAGAAAACTGCTTCCGGTTAACTTGTCAAGTGCTGAAATCTTAAAAATGCTAAGATTTGATATGAATTTATTTATGTATTGATTATGTTTATTGTTATTCTATCATCGTATGCGTTTTTTGATTTGAGTTATTGCAAAGTTAGAGCAAACCCATGCGATCGAAAATATATCCAAAAATATAAACAGGACATATATCCTATTTTTTATATATCCTAAGATATCTGTTACATATCTAAGATATCTGTTATATATCTAAGATATCTGTTACAAGATATATAAACATATATATATATAAATATATATGCTCCGGATATATATCTAGTATTTATATTTTATATATATCCAGAATATATAATGAAAAATGTATTATACAGTTATATTTATTATATAAACTAGTCTTTATTATTTATATAATTTACATAAGTAAGAATAAAAATATAATAAAATATAGACACAATATATATACAAGATATATATTGAATATACTTTTAACTCTACTAAATAATAGTAACATTTGAATCATGAAGTTAAGTAAATGACATAGTCCAGTGGCATAAGGTTAAAGACTACAGATCTCGAAGACTTGGGTTCAATTCCCAGATCCGAAGATTTTAAATGAAACTAAAAAACGAAAATTTATCATAATAAGTTAAATATATAATCAATAGCATCAATTTCATTAAAAAATTATAAATAATTTTTTTTTGTTTAAATATTTTGTTATAAAATATAGAAATTATATATCTTCATTATATATCTTTTTTTATATAAAAAGCGGCAATAAATGTAATGTCCAGGATATACAATTATATATATTTAGTATATAGTCAAAGATATATTTTGTCTATAACATTTTGGATATATTTTCGTCCCTGTGGGAAGACAGATCAAACTTTTTTTTCTTACTTTGGTATATAATTTTGTCTCGAGTACTTAAGCTGATATAGTTTCAGCAACAACAACAACAACAGTAGCATGAAATTAATTGCAAAAAAGCTGGGCGATGTTTGTCGGCGGAGTTTCCGTAGATTATAGCAAAACTAATAAGACAAGAGCCATTGTTGAAGCGGTGGCGTGTGGTTATTCTAGCGTTAACTTCGACGAAGAGTCTGGTACTTGACGAAGATAAAAAGTGTCGTCGCAGCTCGTTCGTGCGCTAAAGAAGAAGTCGAATGGGTCGGCAATATTGGACCATTTTGGTCGTATATAACATTGACGTATTTGCAATAGTCGAACTAACGGACATCGATCCGCGCGATTGACCCAACTTTGTCGATAAGACGATCAACATTCGCGGTGGAATTTTAATCTCGACGACAAAGTTACGGCTCGATCGTTCGTCTTCGTAACTCAAAGTCAGAGGTTGAAATCTTTTGTCACAAAAGAAATGTTCCAATTCCTATAGTTTGAGACCATTTTTACGAACACACGATGTAATACTTTTTGATTTTCTTGAATGGCGGTCATAACGCTTCATAAAGCCAGTTACACTTATATTGAACGCGCGACTGTTGCTGTGAGATTGTAGTTCGTGAAATAGCTTGTTAGAATGGGTTGACGGTGCACATGCATGCAAGCTTAAGTGACGAATTATTCAATATTACAGACTGAGGTGTATCGTTTTACGAATGTATAATTTTAAGAATCGTTCTATTTGGTGATGCAAACTACAATCGTAGTTTTTTTTGTTTTATTTTTGTCCGTTTGTGGTGTTTGTGTCCTTTGTTTTGTTTGTGTTGTTTGTTTTGTTTATTTTATTTGTTTTGTTTGTGTTGTTTGTCTTGTTTGTGTTCTTTGTTTTGTTTATGTTGTTTGTGTTCTTTGTTTTGTTTATGTTCATTGTTTTGTTTGTTTTGTTTGTGTTTTTTGTTTTGTTTGCGTTGTTTGTATTGTTTGTTTTGTGTTAGATAGTTTTAAAGAAAAGATTATACATATCAATCATATTTTTTTGGGTTATAAAAATAATAAACAAATAAATCTTTGAAAAACAATTAAAACATGAGAAGGAAAGTAAATAAAATTATAACAAATCATAGAAACATAATTAAATTTTAATTTAGAAAAGAACATATATTTTATCTGTTTTTGTTTTGTTTGTATTGTTTGTTTTGTTTATGTTGTTTGTTTTGATGTGTTGTTTGTTTTGTTTGTGTTCTTTCCTTATTTTTTCTGTTTTGTATGTTTTGTTTGTGGTCTTTGCTTTCTTTGTGTTCTTTATTTTGTTTGTTTTGTGTTAGATAGTTTTATAGAAAAGATTATAAATATCAATCACCTTTTTTGGATTATAAAAATAATAAATTAATCTTTGAATAACAATTGAAACATGAAAAGGAAAGTAAATAAAATGCAATATATCATAGAAACAAAATTAAATTTTAATTTTAAAAAGAACATACATTTTTTCTGTTTTTGTTTTGTTTATTTTGTTTATTTTGTTTGTATTGATATGTTGATTGTTTTGTTTGTGTCTTTTTATTGTTTATTTTGTTTTTTTTGTTTATTTTGTTGGTTTTGTTTGCCATGTTTGTTTTGTTTGCTTTGTTTATATTGTTTGTTTGTGTTAGATAGTTATAAAGAAACAATTATAAATATCAATCGTCGTTTTTTCTTGGATTATTAAAATAATAAACAAATAAATCTTAAAAGAACAATTAAATAATGAGAAGGAAAGTAAATAAAATTACAACAAATCATATAGAAACAAAATTAAATTTTAATTTAAAAAAGAACATACATTTTATCTGAATTAAACGAAAACATTATGTACGATATAAAAATTTTTAAATTAGATACTTAATTATGTAAATAAATAATACTATTAAGACTTCATAAATGTTTACATGAAAACAGAGTAATTAAATAAAAGAAGTAAGTTAGCAGTTACATTCAAATACTATCGAACGGAATCGAGTGAAAGATCAAAGTACCTACATAAATAAATAACTTATGTGTATAAATATTGCATTAAGATGAAAAGTGTATCAAATCTGCACGTTTGCTGTGAAATTAACGACGAAAGGCACTGTCGGTTACAAATCAAAATGACTAATCAAACTTCTGCATTTCCTCGAAACAAATTCTTCCGTACTTTGAAACGTGATTCAAAATGAAAAACATACATTATGCTCTTAGCAAATTTTCTTTTATTTATCTATCAATGAAATGCAATAAATAAATTCATTAAAATGTAAAAACGAAATAACAAATTGAATTTGACAAAAATACGTGTTGTTTTTTGCTGGCGTGTGCAGAAAAAAAGTCCCATCCATTGAGAGTCGAATGTTTTGAGCGTCACCAATATCGCATGTGTGTGACTTAAATGTCGCATGAATAAATGTACGAATTTTTTTGCAAGCAAAAAGCGCGCTTTGGCAAAACTCGCTATCAATATTTTAGTGCCATAATGTACCGCGCATTATATCATGCATATAGTGTCTCGTACAATAAAAAAATAGATAGTTTAATTCCAAGTATATTATATACTTGACTTGTATATGCTTGAACTAAGTATATTTAACTTGAATCAAGTATATTTTTTTACTTGAACTAATTCGATATAATATTTGAATTTACAATAAATATATATTTTGCTTCAAACTTCTACCAAATTGATTGAAAGAATTATTATATAATAATTTGAATTATACAGAAAAATGATATAATTAACATAGATTAATAATTAAATTAAAAATTAAAAATTAAATTCATAACATAGAAACACATGCTAATACAGTTATCTCTCACCAATTTGAAAATAATCCATCACATCAAATTAATTTTGACCAATTTCAAATATTAGATACAGAAAATAACGAACAAAAAAGAAAAATTTCAGAAATGTTAAATATTAAAAAGTTTGAAAAATCAACGACAAAAATCTCCCAAATGTCGCGAAAATTCGTGGTGGGGACAAATGTAGCCAATCAACATTTTTTCACTTCGTGACATTTGAGAATTTTTTCTGCCCAATTTTGTGACATTTGAGAGAGTTAAGTGTAACTGCTAAAAATATTAAGTTGGCATTACAGCAGCAGTAGCGTTGGATAAGGTAGCGGCTTTCTACTCGCGAGGTCCTTGGTTCGATTCCCGATCATGGCGCTTGGCTTTCATATTAAGTTTAATTAATTTTCAGTGATTTTTCAGCCCAAAAATAATCATTGTATTTAAATAAAATGAATTATTAAAATAAATAAATATTAGATGTATGTTTACAAACATCATAAATAATAAGACAAAACATGAAAAGCAGTGTTGTGAGTTTGTATTCATATTCAAATATGTGTATTTGTTGACATTAAATAAAAGTAAAAGAACGAAAATAGGAACAAACAATTAAATCAAATAATTGAAACTACATAAATATTAGATGTATGTTTACAAACATCATAAATAATAAAACAAAACATAAAAAATAGTTGTTGCGAGTTTATATTCATATTCAAGTATGTGTTTTGTTGACATTAAATAAAAGAAAAAAAAAGAAAATAGAACAAACAA
>JABFPJ010007050.1:0-10306 GCA_022817425.1 Gryon sp. ZL-2020 | reverse complement strand
TAATAAAGCAATAATAAGAATTATTAAAAAATTTTATTAAATTAATATGTATAATAAAAAATTACAATACCGTAGATTAAAACTAACAACACTTTAAGTATATCCCAGTGGTCCAATATAGTATTGTGAAATATAAAAACCATAATATAAAATATTAAACGAAAATTTCTTTGTGTGTATACTTGACAACAGTGCATTTTTTTTTCAGTGTACCAAGTTCGTACCATAACGAAATTTATTTCATATACTTGTTTTACATGTAACCACAACATATAGAATATATTTAAAAAGGTTTTGATTAAGGTTGAATTTATTTGTGAAAGTCGAACATAATGAAAAATCACTTAACTGCTTTTTCGTAACAAATCTCTTAAAAATATTAAGTAAATACATAAGAATATAACTCATTTATTTTTGCATTTCATCAAACAGATTCAACAAAACGGTATATGTGTATTCTCACGAGCAATAGATATATATTTTTTCCAATAGTAATTTTTGTTTCACTTATTATTATTGTCTTTAAATTCCTAGTTATCGTCAATTTTCATTCTTACATCATTCATGTCTACCTTGTTGATAATATTAACAGTAATTTCATGATTATCAGTTCAATGTGTTTATAATCACATTATACTGCATATGAATGGGAAAGCTTTTTTTTCGATTGTCATTTCTCGGGTCTAAATTGATCTAGTTATATAAATTATTATGTTGGGAAATCGACCATCATATAAAACACAATTTTCTTTGAATATTTTAGTTAGGTAATAACTTGTACATTTATTGGTAGAAGAAATGAGAATTGAAAATCGAAACAGTAACGGGGAAAAATAAGTTCTATTGCATAATTTATTTCTCGAATTGGACTGTTATTATTACATTGTTATATTGCATTATCATTCTATTGGCATTTATTTTGACTTTAATAACATTCTTTCTTTTTAATTCAATTTTTGTTTCGAATTGCGTCACATTTAAGGCAACTCTTAAGCCAGTGAAAAATAATCTCCAGTAAAATAATTTAATTTCGAATGTCTGTTTTTTAATTAAAATAAATCAAATATTGTCCATCAGATAAACAAAAATGAAAATATTTAATATTATAATATCTATCACGCGATCGTGTGTGAATGAAAAGAATGAAATATCCTTGGTATAATAATATAAAAAGAGTTCATTACGCACGGATATACACAGTACTGTTATGCGTTAAATAAAAAGATACCGCGTAAGCGAATCTTTATAGTTTAATTAATTTTAATTATAACGCAGAAAGTTAATAATTGCAGTTTTATAAGAAATTGTCTAATTAATTACTCAGTAGATTTGATATATTATTAAAAAAAATGTTTTACACAAAATATTTACCCCTTCGTTTGCTGCAAGAATACACAATTTAATTACAAATGGAAAAATTATTATCTCGTTCTGAATCAATTATCTAATTTAACGTGAGAGTGATTTTTCATTGAAATAATCCATAAAATAATAAAACAATAACAATAATCAATCTGCGAAAGTCAAGATTTTTCAATTCACAGGAAAAGGAATGATTTCATTATCTGATTAGTGTTAAATCGATCTCAATTCTACTGTCGAATGTGAAGTTTTGTATTCGTTAAAGAACGATTTGATTCTGATCAGTCGTTTAAAACAATCGACGACTGCAAGCGGCCAGGCGTTGGGCACGCAACACAGATATATACTGAAAGCAAATGACACGCCAAGGGTAACAACCCATACTTAACAATCTGGGCGCACCAAACCATCTCGTAAGCTGCGGCACGCAACTTTCTCTCTCTAATTTTACCCGCCGATTTATTTCAGAAATTTAGACCCAACGTTTGAATCAATGTTGATTCATTGAGCATTGAATGTTTAGTCAAGTATATGTTGATTGTTGACTGACTCAAGTATAATTGCTTGTCAGATAGATTTTAATTCATATCATTGAGTTACCATTATTTAATTAAACAATATTACATCAAACTATAGTGATGATCATTCAATAAATCACAATAATTGAAATGTTGATGAATACAGAATTTTTAAGCAAATTAACAAACTCAAATCTAACACAAGAATCAAATATAAGAATACACTTAAATGAATAATCCAAATGCGATTTAATTTAAAAATTCAATTAAATTGAATAATTCCACTGAGTTGATTAAATGTTGCTTTAATGTTGATGATTTAGCATTGAATGATTAAATACATATTCATGTTCACCATTGAATATATTTTGTTTCAGAATTAAGAAGATTATTAATTTAAGTCTAAAATCACATTTATTTTAGTATACAATTTGAATGTGTATTAAGCCTTAAAACAAAAATGACCAATTTTACTGGCATGGAATGTATAATTAAATTTTTATATCAAGTTTGCATCAACATTGTTCCATCATGTTCATCGAATATTATCTCACAATATTAATTCATATGTGCAGTGCTGCATAATTTTGATTTAGTCTACGTAAATTCACTTCATATTTTTCAATGTTAAAATTGAAAAAAGAACAACTTCAAAACAAAATTGCGATTCATATTAGCATAAAGTGTGACAGTAGAAAAGTCAGTGCTTAATCACGGTGCATGTAATGTCTTAATCTTCACAAGTCAATACAAATTGCAAACAAGAACATCATGGATTTCACGTGCGCAGCAATTATTTCGTCGTGTTTTATGCTCATTGATAATGCAACGCACCCATAAATATTGACACGAAGGTCATATAATGACGCGTGTATTTTATGGGGAGCTGCATTTTTCATGGTGTCTAACTTGTAATAAATAATATATCAATGTTGGGACACTGTGTACAGCGTGCCAGTCGTGCGTATTACCTAGCTGGGATTGCACGCGAAGGTATTAATATATAATTAACTACTCGCTGATTGTATCTCGCAAATTCCATATCAACGTCCACTGATCACCGATATACAACTTGGTTCCCTGCCGTATTGTAAGGGAACGACTTTTTTGGCGCGATATTTTGTACCATGTGTAATATTGGGATTGATTTTGTTTATATTGGTACCTGCTTCTCATTTTGCTACTGAAATGATTGAAGCATAATCATTCGTGCAATTTGCAACAGCTAAATGTAGTGTTAGAGTCATTTTTTTACACGAAGGAAGTAATTAAAGTTTGCAGTCTTTATTGTTTTCAAGCATGACATGTCAAATATCTATTATACAAAAACGTGAAATAAAGTTAAAACAAAGTTGTTATTATAATTAAAGGTGGCGATGAAAATTAATAACTTCTTTAATATTTTTAGCGTTTATAACATAGTTTGAAAAGTTAGTTTCTTTAAAAACTATACATTAATTTATATTATTAATTTAAAAATTAAAAATGTACAATTTTTAAATTAATAATATCTATAATTGTATTATTATTAGACATAGATTTTGAATAAACAATAGATTGATTTTACTTTAAAAAATAATGATAACCTTATGTTCATAATTATGATAAATAGGATCTTATAAAAATAAAATTAAAAAAATGCAGAGTACGTTTATCGATTGATAGCGAGCAAACAAAGTTATGAGCATAAAATAAATGAGAGCAGAAACAAATAGAGTTTTGCGGCGTGTGATTGAATTGAAGACTTTTTTATTTGAATATTATCGGTTGATCGTAAAGAAATGGTGACACGTTGAGATTTCCGACGAGGGAGCCCAAGAAAAGGGGGTTAATAAAGTAATTTAGTCGGCACTCGTTTTTCTCGGCGGTTGCAAGAGAGAGAAAGATAGTGATTATTAAGCTATAAGGCGTTAACTGGCATAAGGCGTCGGTAGGTGGATACGTTGCTTGCGTGCCAAACTGACTACATTTGCATCTAGACGCCATCAATCCTCCTTACGCCCAGTTTACACCGCCCTGCAGATCCGGCAGCCCTCTTCATTGTCAACTGGCCTTGCTTCAACCACTTCGAATTCTATTTTTTTCTCACCACAAAAAATAATACTTTGCACTTTAGTAATTAAATATAAATATTGACATGTCACGGAGCAATGATATGTCGATGCAAATAAATGTTTGACAAACATTTATTGCGACTTAATAATTATTCCATATGTTAGCAAAGTCACACAAAATTTCTTATATAGTATATATAGTATATTATATATAGTATATTATATATAGTAATTTGATTATTGACTAATAGTATATCACGTATCAAGAACGTGTTGTCTTATGATACGTAGAGTGCTTTTCAGATGCATTAAAAAGTGTTCATTGGCCTCGATCCTAGGTTTTTAATAAGTTTTGTTTAAGAATCATACTTTCATATCTTAAGAAATTACTCACTATTTTAGAATAACAATAACTAATTAACCATTTTAGCAATAAAAATATTTTATTTTGGTACAGCATGTTATTGTGCAAATTCCATGCATAATGTATTTGGTCTTTGGTTAGATTTCACTTACAAGATAATCCATAATTCGAAATATTGTTCATATATTTTGATCGATGATTTCCTTGGTATGATATGTTTAAGAATTTGTTTATTTCATCAAATTATGCTAATTAACAAATTCATTAACTCAGACACTTTAAATTAAGAGTTAAAACCTCAGTCTGACTCGGTGAATTGAATCAAGTAAAAACATAAGTATACGTGGCATGCGACAAGATTTGACAACGTCCGCACGGCAACACCGTTCGACACCCTACGGCTGCATTTCGCTCGTTTGCAATTGATCCCTCTTTTGCGACTAAACACGCGACCTGATCGGCCAATTTGTCGAAGCAGTTCCTCGTAATGATTGTATTGCAAGAAATCTTTTAGCCACAAGCTTTCTACATTATACACTTTGGGTTTTCGTGACAAGTATTATGCACATCATCAACCTGTCTTAGATCAGCATATGCGTAACTTTTATTTTATACGTCTTTTGTAATACCTGTCTGAATGACCGACACTCAAACTTAACCATAATCGGACTCATCCATCTGTTTGAAGTATTGAATAATATATAGAAGCAATTTTGAACTAGTATTTTTAGGACCAATTTAGAGATTCTTGAAGATCTAGTTAGAGAGTCAGGCGTATATAAGCATCTGGTTAGATATTCACTATAACAAGGTGAAAGGAATTACAATCTTTTAGGATTCTTTCAACGCTCTTATACTCATGTTTTCGTATTAAAATAATTTATATCATTTAATATTTAGTTTATTACTTTAACTAGCTTTCATTTTTCTTATAAAAGGTTCTTAAGAATTTATTTCCAACCTTTTCCAATTTCTCCAATTCCAATTTCCAATTTTTCCACTTGAAATTTTTCCAAGTGGAGAATTAATTCTAGTAATTAAATCTTCAAAATTGAAAAAAATATGAGGTAGTTTTAAAAATATTTTGCATTTTGATTTTTCTTAATTATATAAACAATTTGTTTCCAATTACACTAAATCTAAGTTGATCCCTTAGATAAAATATTTTAAGTCATTTGGTGTCACTTTCCCAACAATTGTTTCTGCCAATTGTTTCTGCCAACAGTTACTAGATGCTCTTTGGTGCTTTGCCAGTACTGTTCCGTTCGTCAATTTCTACATGGGTAGTGTTGTGTATTAAGTCATTAGTTCAATATTTTTCTATCATCGTTTTCTACACACTAAATAAAAACTCTAATTAAAAACTACTATATTTATAATAAAAATTGCTATACTATTAATGAATATGAGGACAACTCGATATCAATGTAAAACAGAATTATAAAATAATATACAAAATATAATATGGTATAGTAAAAATTATGTTAGGCTACATTATAGTTTCTATTAAATCCCGTGATAAAAATAGATGATATAAAATTCTTTTACTATACCATATACTAGTTTTGTCCATAAAATATATTAATTTTCTTCATAGATGTTGAGTTGTCCTCAGATTTATAAATGGTATAGTAATTTGTATTAAAAGTTACAATCATTTTTATTACATTTTTATTTACCGCCTATGATTGAGTGTTAACAACAAATCAAATCCTCACTTCTTTGTTTACATGAATCAATTGGTACTATAATTTTGGTCCATAAATTTGAATATCAAAGTAGTCTTTCCACGTTTTATTGATGGAATCCGGATGGAAACTGTGAAATTGAATGTTTATAGATTTGCTTTTAGCGGAAGCATGAACAATGCAAATTGTGAATGTTTTGCAAAGGTCAAAAGATTCACTGCAACTTTCGGCCATGATGGCTCAGCACGCTGGATCTGGACCCAAGCCACTGCGCTGTAATTCAATTTAATTGCATGTTATTTTGGATGTACACCAGCGGGCTTATTAGGTACCTTCAGGCAGCACGCTATCGTACACTTTAACCGTAGCATCACTGCGCGTGTTTTAATATCCGTCGTTTCGGCACAGCTCCTGCGAGAACCTTTCTCCTTTAGCGTGTTTATCCAACATTTATGTCTATATTTCATACAAGCTCACTTCAACATTCCAGTTTGTCGATTATATCTATTACTATTGCGCTCGATGACACAATGCTGCTTGTAAAGTAACATACGTGTTAGAACTTTGGGTACACGATGTGAACGCGCACGCAAATGTGCACGCAAATTGATTCTCAGTATCACCCTTGTGTTATTAAGATGCCTGTGAAACAGCTTGCAAGACTGTTAGAAACTTATCTGACAACACTTTAAGTTCTTTTCTTGTACATTTTCATTATCTTTTAATATGAAATATTTTTTACATATATTTTTATCTTAGTATATTATTTTAACATATTTTAGATTATATTTATTTTATGTCCTAAAATTGTGACGTGATTAAATATAATATATCATATTTAATAAATTTATTCACGTGCAAAATGAGTTTTTTGCTCATATTTCGATTCATTTTGATCATAGAATATTTAATCAAAATTTTGGTATATAGGTGGTTAATTAAAAAGTGTGTAGTGTTTTAACAGTATAAAAATACAAGGGTAGAAAAATGTCTCTGAAAATTAACTATTTGGTAATTGAATAATTTAATTTGAATTGGATACAAAGTAAATGTAAAATTAAATTTTGCTAAGAAAAATAATAATGTCTCAATTGTTCATATAGAACATTATTTTTTTCTAATAAAAGAAATTCCCAGTGAAAAAATTAAAAAAAATATTGAATACAAAAACTTTACATAGGCCAATTGCATATTCGATCATTTCAAGAAAAGTCAAGATAATATAACACACGAAAACTCTATTAACTTTTATATTATATTTTATATTAGCTCTGAACATTGTAATACAAAAGACAAATTATCAAGACAATCATGGAGTTAATAACATAATAAACGAAACTGATTAATCGTAATGACAACGATTTAATAGTTTTAAATATGTCCGCGTAGCATTTCGTTGAAATAATTTTGTATTTCTCAAAAACAAGCTTTAAGTAAGCAATTAATTTGAGATACACTGGTTCGAAAATTGGATGAAACTGTAGCAGATTATGTTGTAGTAGTTGGGGTGATTATGCCGAGGCGTCGGAACTTTTTATTGCCGACTTTACCGGCATAACACGATGGATATAATGATGCCATAAAAAAGGGCCGTGTTCGATCATTTTGAAGTGGCTTTTTCATTCGTGCGCAATTCGCGTGCAATAAACAGGATGGGATTTCCATTAACAGATATTCCAGTGGGATCAACGAAGCACAAGCAAGCGCCGCGGACAAGTTTAGACGTATAATCGCCGGAAGTAGATAACGATCTTTTTGCGCGAGCCCTCATTTTCCGCAACCTGCAAAGTGTTAGCGGCCCGAGTTTAATTAATAAACTATGCGCGCAATGCAAAAATTATTATAATTAGAATCCAATGTCGTATTTAAAGCTTTCAATAACATTTTATTCTGTCAATACGCGCGCACTTTTCCCGTCAATCAGTCATTGATGTTTTTCGTCAATTTAAGCACGCGAAGAAAATCAATTTCCAAATGCAATAGTAAAATTAACGCTCTCGTATAATATTGCAACACTGAACAAGTTATACATTATGGCATAATTTATTAAACTTTTTCTTTATTTACATTTTTCCATCAATCAGATTTTCGACACCTTGCGATTTTTGATGGAAAGATTGATAAAATGGAAAATTAGCAATGTTGATTACTAACTGACAAATAAATTTTTGCGTCATATTGTTGTTTAATGCGACTGGAACATGTTAGACAAAGTTTCCCTCTAAATAAGTCATATCGTTAGTAAATCATACAGTCGAACTCCGCACAACCGGCGTCAGCTCACGTGAAAGCAAGTAAATTATATTCAGATTAATCGGTAGATTGTGCGGCGATAACGAATTGTAGTTGAAATAAATAAGTGTAAATTACGCGGTAATTGAACGCGCAATAATTATTTTTTAATTAATTACAATGAAATGTAAATGCAAGCGGAAAATCGGACTCGAGAAACGAAAAAAAAATACGGATGGGAGAAAGAAAACAAAAACAAAAGTAATTAAAAACAAAAAAAGGTAAAAGCGACGAAAAAGAAATTAATTTCATGCGAGTCTACGCAAATTATATTGAAGCGGCGATTGGGATGTTCACATGAATATATTTTCGGGATTATTAAATCATTAAACATTAATCTTCTGTCACATCATATTTTATGATAATTTATTTCCTCGAGCCGGCTTTCCAAAATGTAATACAAAATGCTGATAATAATCATATAAGAACTTAACTTACGCTAGTGGATCATCTTAGAAACGCGTTTCTGTCGAGGTGTTGCTCGCTTGAATAATCCTTCAAGCTGCCACTGTTAGCTGCTTGTTGGGCCGCTTATTACGGATTATAGATTATCAATAATGAAAGGCTCGAAATCGATATACATGTATTCGTCGCGGTCTTCGCTTTACGAGATACGATCCATGAATGAACGTAGAAATAAATCGCATCTAATTACGACAATTAATATATATGATGGGACAATTTTTTGTTGTGTCCGACGGCGACGCAAACGATCACGTTCGTTGCGCGCAATTTCCCAAGAGTAAAAAATAGGAAAGAAAGATGCCGCGACGACCTTTATATGCATAAAACGTTGTCCTATCGGTCGGCATCTCTTCCGACTTTGTGAGTTTTGCAGCAGCCGACGGGTGTGAAAATTAATCACGTCCTGCAAGCGTTTATGGTTGGACGTAAAAATTACGATGGATGAGATACATTAGTCATCATTTTATTCGGGGTGTAAACTTTTGAGAAATTGATGAGATTTTCGAACGTGGCTTTGCGTTTTATTTTCATTTATATACTGGTACACGCTGAAGTAAACGTCATGAGAACAACAATTTTTTTTGGGGCAATTTTTTTAATGTATCTCTTAATATATATAATTTTCGTATAATGTGACAAAGAATTGATTAAGATCATAGTTATATATATGTTAGATAAAAATGAAATTTTTAAAATACTGCATCTTGATAAAACGTAAAATAATATTTAATTTCTGCAGTCTAATTATTTCTATTATATAAATAATTATTTTAAGATTTATATTTATAAGATGTTTGTTAAACAAAAAAATTTGTTAAATACTTTAAATTTAACATATAGTTTGCCTTTTTCAGACACTTATATTTCCACATCAGATTAATTTATTAATATTAATTTTTTAATGTTCCGTTCTATTTACAAGTGAATAACATATTATGGATGTTTATTGTATATAATTTATTTGCTAATATTTATTAACGGTACATGATTAGAAATTTATATTAACATTTAACGTACATTTAATTATTTTACAGTAAAGTAATTATTATTATAAACAATAAAATAGTGAATATCCTGTTTTACTTATATGTATTTATTTATTTTCGTAGTTATCGGTCATCAGTTATTTATTTTAGACTTATGAGTAGCAACGCGTATTTTTCGAGTATTTTCAAACTACTTTGACTAATTTGGATGTTAAAATTTCATATTCCTATAGTTGTTATATTCTGTATACATAAGCATGTGACGAGTGTATGTGTCCATGTGTGTGTGGTTTGTGTATGTATGTATATGTGTGAATGCTTACGGGACCACGGGCTTAACGTGATTTCCGAATCACGTCGATGTAATTACGAAGACTCGAATACCCAAATTAATCATTCACTCCACTCTGCCCGCTAGCTTCTGATTGAGTCATGAAAAGTGGATAAGTGCACGGAAAATAGTTTTGGACTGTTGTTATCCGAAGTATTGTATCGCAGCAGTACTTCGCGTTTCGTGCGACTGGCCATCCAATTTGGGAGAGCAGTGCTCCCAAATTTAGAAGATTTTAACTTAACC
>JABFPJ010007049.1:0-10306 GCA_022817425.1 Gryon sp. ZL-2020 | reverse complement strand
GCCTTGTAAGGCCCCAGAATATGCCCCCCACATGGCCCCAATGAAAGCCCGATTAAAATTCTTTCTCATCGCCTTGCAGGGCGATACCGTGGCAAGCCTTCTCGGGGCTGCCTTGTGAGCCCCATGCCCTCCGATACGTTACATCCATACAGGTTTCCCCCGCATGGTTTCCATTTAAGGCCCCAGAATATGCCCCGCATGGCCCCCATGAACGCCCGATTAAAATTCTTTCTTGGGTGTCCACTATCGTGCAAAGGTTGGTGTATTTGCCGAGGTCCACGTTCAAGGGATTTTTTTGGTTTTGTGCCCAGTTTTGTGCTTCCCGGCCACTATTATGATACAATCGTTTCAGCACTATTGATTCACGTTCGCATGCTAATATTTTCAAATTTTTAACTTGTCTGCAAGAAGAACAGAGCGGCACTGAAACGATTATTATCGACAAAATCAATTGTGGTGCCATACAAAAAAGTAAAAAAGTAAGAACAGATTTCGATCACTTAGCTTCCGTTGTAGAAAACTATAAGAAAAAGAAAGTCCTTGAATATTTGAAGAATGTCGGCAATAATATTTGAACACATGATAATTTATAAGATGTTAATGTATAAGATTCATATTGACATATTGAATGTAATTTGATAAGAATAAACGATATTTTCATACATAGGTTTTTATTTCATAAGGAATTTGTTTGTCCGCAGGTTATTTCATACGAGGTTATTATTTGTATCTTATTTGGTCCAAGGTTATTTTGGCCGAGGGTTATTTTGTCCAAGGGTCGTTTTTGTCCAGTGTTGAAGTGTCCATGTTGTTTTGTCCAAGGATATTTCGTCCGGGATTCACGGGAAGTTTATGGGAAGATTATGGTAAGCTTATGGGAAGCTTATGGGAAGCTTATGGGAAGCTTATGGGATGGTTAAGGCTTGCTTATGGAATGCTTATGGGAATCTAATGGGAAGGTAATGGAGAATTTATAGGCAGCTTCCCATTTTATGAGCATCTTATTATTTAGACTTTTTTTGGTATTTGAACTTTACTTTTTAGTTTATCTCAATTTCCGGTTGTATATCAGTTCATTTTTTTCTTAACTTATAGATGAATGATTGCATTTATTATTCATTTACATTACGTCCCATATCCATCCCATAAGCTCCTCATAATTTTCGCATCAGTTTTCCATAAGCATCTTTAAAACACCCATAAGCTATCCATAAGCATACTTAAGACTACTATAAACTTTCTATAAGCTTCCAATATACTTTCTAGAAGCTACGCATAAGTTTTCTATAAACTTCCTACTTCCAATAAGCTTACCCTATCTATCTAATAAAAATCCTATAAACATTCCATAAATATTACATAAACATCCCATAAACGTTTCTGAAACATCCCATCAACATTTCGCAAGAATTCCCTAAGCATCGCATAAACATCCCATAAGGTTCCTATAAACGTCCCATAATCATCCCATCAAGATTCCAAAGACATTCCATAAACATACCATAAGTATGCCGTAAGCTTCCCAGAAGCTTCCGGCATAATTAAAGCTTGGATCTTGTTTTGGCCTTGTTTTAGCCTTACTAACTGGTGCCTTAAACACTTGGCCCTAATTATGCCATAACAGACTTACAGATATATTGCGCTATCATATATAATAACTCTCTAAATATAAATAAACTGCAAAATAACTGATAGTTATATTTTAACCATGCTCTGCTCTCATTAGCTGGTAATAATAAATACTTGGCCATAATTATGGCAACCCAGGCGCGTAGAAAAGTTTTTATGGCGTTAAAATCATTATTGTTATACAATTTGTCGTATAGTTATAATTGTTTAAAACAAAACGTAGATCATTTTTGTTGACGATAGTTTGGCCATTTGTTGGCCTTAAGACGTACACAAATGTGTTATATTTGTCTCTGAACTGCATTTATGTTGCATATTATATAACCATGGTGTATCGGTCTAAAATACTAGCAAAATAGTAATCATTATTGCTTACTATCAAAATGTTACATTTATTTCACAAGTACAATTGTTTGTTGTAAATTAAATTTTAATTCTTATATTTATTTCGTTTTCAATCATAATTTTCATAAATGTTTGTATAATAATATAGTGCACAATATTGTTAATTATTGTACCTTACGATTGTGGACTCTAACAATTTTGCATTGTTCGATCGTGCAGCATATCAGTTGTGCAATGTTCAATTGTACACCATACCATCGTACATTATCCTTTTGTGCTCTGTTCGATCGTGCATCATATCAGTCGTGCAATATTCTTTTATGTAACGTATCGTTAATGTAATGTACGATCGTGCACCATTCGTTTGTACACTGTGCACGAAAGATACCGTGCACGATCGTACGTTGCTCAATTGATATGATGCAGGATTAAACGGTGCAGTAACAAAATGGTGTAAGATCGTACGTTGCACAATTGAATATTGCACGAATGATATGGTACACAATCGAACATTGCACAAAAGAACAGTGGACGATCGTACGTTGCATGAATGAACATTGCATGACTGATACTGTGCACGATCGAACAGTGCACGAAAGAAACGTTGCATAATAGAACTGAGCACGATTGATAACGTGCACAATCGTACAGTACACGATTGTAATCTTTTCAACTTTATTAAAATATTCTTTCTTCATATTGTTTTTCATTTTTCATTTTTAACAATTTATAAAATTCTAAATAATAAAAGATAATAATAATTTAAGCAAGAAGCAAGAATAATATGTGATTTAAATTATACATAAACAAGAACACATTATGTATCACCTACCTGGTACAATTGTCATTAGTAAATAAGCATCGTTCACTGTCTTAATTGTTATTGTGAGTGTAGGCTTTCTCCATCTGTCATCCTTTTTTTATCTTTCACGCTTAGCATTTGGGCCACAATTTTTGCATAGTATGTCATGTAACGACAAACTTGGAAAGCTTATTTACAATTTAAAATTCTATACAATTTGAGTCTATATTATGTAGAAATTATTTAAAATTTTACTTTAATAATTTTTCTAACTTAACTAATACATAACATTTCTCTATGCAAATACATAATTATTAAATATTCTCTATCTATTGTTGGCTTTAAATAATAATCTTAACTTATTATGTCATTAAAAAAAATTATTTTTTATCGAACAAATAATATTTCATTGCCGAGGTTACTATTAATCTAAAAGTGATACGATAAAAATGAAAAAGACGAGTCTTTCATAATAATTGTAATGCATCGCCATGTTGAGTGCAAAATTAAAATTCCCGACGTTGCAGTGCTAGTGCAATGCTTGCCAAATAGTTCAGACGATCCCACCAGTACCGAAATTCATTTGATATATAAGAAAGACTCTTCGAACATGACACTCGAAATAATTTCTGGTGACTATAAGCTTGTCACCTGAAATACATTTTTAATTATTAGCCATACTTGATTTTAATTGAAAAATACACACAATGAAAACGCGAATTTTAATATCTATTTTGTGTTTAAGTTCAGTTTGGGCTGGTCCCTTAGGCGAACAAAACATGATTGACGATATTGATCGATTAGAAATGAAGTTAGAAACTGCTATGGATGAGTTGAACAAGAAAAACAATATTGGTATATTAGGCGACATTGTGAGTTTGGAAAAAGTGCCGTTAGAAAAATCTGCTGAAATATCGCATGATCCTTTAGTTTCGAAGATGGAACTATTTTTTCGCAGTAGAAAAATTCACATCAAATTTCCCGAAGATGGATCAGCTGTTGATTACTTTGGCCGAGCATTAGGCGAAAAGAACGTTGATATTGAACTTAAAGGACTTACAGAAGGAACTTCTGAAGGTTAGATTACAGTTTTTCTTAAAGAAATTCATTATGAATTATTATTTATAAATTGCTAGTAATAATTCATAAGAAATAAAAATTTTATTATTACTTTTTGTCCTGTACAATTGTACGGAATAATGTATTCTTAATTATTATTGTAAGTTAATCATGATTGGCTTACTTTTCTTGTATTATATATAGTCTCAACAAATTAACATCAATATTATGGATTTGTTACATATAGATGTTATAATACGATTAACTTTCATAAATTAATCGCAATAAGACAAAACGTAACAAAATAAAAAAAAGTGGAGCGTATCTTGATATGAGAAAGAGGTTTTAATTACAATAGTATAGAAGAATAACATGAGTTTAGTAATAGATTCATATTTAGTTTCTTATTGCACATGTATATAATTCAGAATCAACTATGGAAATATAAGCAAAATTCTAAAAAAATGTATTTTACTCACGATTTCATAAAATAATGTAAATGTACCTTCTATAACAACTTTTAAAAACAATATCTCCTGTCATTGTCAATTCTTGCAATGAGAAAATGTTTCATTGATCCATATGTGAACATTGATTTATTTACAAAATTGTAGTGAAAAAATATAATTTTATAATTTTTAATTGTATAATAAGTGATCATTTCAAATATTTATTGATTCTCTTAATTAAAAACTAAGTGTATAAATGATATGACCCTGATAAGATGACGCCACCGGATCAGGCCCATATCAATTCCCTACGTTACATCCACATTATACAACCTGAACAATTTTTACTAAGGAACAGCTAACATCAAATAACTAACGACGGGTTAAAAAATAAGCAATTTATAAGTACAAATGTTATGTTTGATATTAAAAATGTAATTATTATTTTTATATTGCCTAACATCTTTTACTTTTTTGCATAAAGACAAAGTATATAATACATTTTTCAGGAATACAAGTTAAATCTATATGATAATTAATGTCGTATTAAGAATTTATGGATTACCTTTATAGCAATTATTACATACATTTTTCTGGTCTATCACAATCTATTGTATACGCTAATTATTATGTTTATACTTTGACTCTTAGCCATTTTTAAATGAATTATTATATTCGATTATATATTAACAAAAGTAAATATAATTGATAAGTTATAATAATCGTTAAGAAATAAGTTAAACATTATTATTTATCTTTCATCTTAATATTTCAAATAGTTCTAATCAGTGCATGTAAAATTATAATTCCCTTTCCCCCCTATTAGGGGGTAGGGTGTAGATTTGACATTTTAAATGACAACCCTTAATTTTTTTATATATTCCCTGAGAAAAAATAAACATATTTATTTTGATATTTTTTTCAGAAATGTAAGTATTTTTATCGTTTTCAGCCATTGTTTGTCTTTCTTCATGTAGGGAAAGTGTAAATCAATGTGACTATGTAAAAACACATGTCAAATTGACTCACACATTCCCTACATGAAAAACTCTCAAAAACAGAAATCATATAAAAGCATTTCTGTACATTTCTTAAAAAATTATAAAAATAAAATATGTTTATTTTTGCTCAGGGAGCTGGAAAATGCAAAAAATTAGAGGTTGCCATTTAAAATTTCAAAGCTACCTTCCCCTGCCCCCTAATAGGGGGGGGAGGAAGGGAATTATAATTTTTCATGCACTGAATAGAACTATTTGAAATATTCAACTCTCATATAGGTAATTGTTATATTTTTTGAAATATATACTTGTTATACTATTCGTAAAACACCCTGTATATACCCAGAGCACATTTTTCTAATAAAAATTCTAAATATTTTGGATAAAATTAACATACTTTATGATATCGCAGTCATAAATGAAAAAAAACTGGACAAATTACCATACACGGGGCCAAAAAATATTATTAACCTAACAAAGTTGATCATTGAGTTAATGTTGATAACTCAATATAAAGCACATTTGATTGGATCAGTTTTGACATAATGATAACCTCCAAAATATTGGTACAATTAAGCTTGACCATTGGTTCTATGGTAAGTCGAAATTGTATCTATTGTAAGTGAACCTATTACGTGTTTCAATGTAGAGCGCAGATCTGTATTCACTATTACTTCAAAAAAAGTTTTCTTTTTGATTCAACAATATGTATTCTTATATTGGCAGACTATTAAGTTAATATGAAATATGTTTAGATTAACATTTTTTTCATATTGGTTCAATAGAAGACAGTCTATATGTACACATTGTTGGGTTAATTGTATTTTTTGGTCACGTGTACTATCTAGGAAAATCAACGGTATTTATTAACTTCCGATGCCCAAGCTCAGATCCATAACAAAAGTGACGAAGTGGGGCGACTAGATCGCCCCAGCCGGGTTTTTATTTATTCAAGTAATATAGTGTAAGTAAAGCATACTTTTATAATTAAAATATTTTTATTATATTATAGACAACTCAACTATTATATTATAATCACTTTGGCAACAAAATAGGAACAGTAGAATAATAGACATAATATCTGTAATATTCTGAACAATAACACTTATATCACTCGCTTGCGGAACTATTGTTGCAAGAAACACATTTGACTGTTCTTGTTCTAATCGAGTGTAAAATCATTAATTAAATTAACAATTTTGGCTATAATTGGTCATAACTACGTAAAATATTTGATATATATTAAAAAAAATCAGTTTTAAAATACAAGTGTTGGAGCGGGGCGACTAAGTCGCCCCACACAAATTGTTTATAAAAGAATAATAAAACACGAAATCATCAAAATCGTTTTACATTATAAACATATAACTCAAAATATTAATTGTTGTAAAATTTCAAGTGTATTTATAGAGTTCACACAAAGATACAAATAAAAATCGATTTTTGGGGCGACTAAGTCGCCCGTTTGGGCATCCGAAGGTTAAAATCAATAAATACTTGAAGTTTATATATACATATTATATGTTAAAATTATGATGAGGATATATAAGTTGTTATTCCTCTATTAACTTTTATATGTTAATATATTTATATATATAATATACATATACTGGATATGTAAATAAAAACATCAAACAGTTCTGATGAGGAAATAAATATATTTCGAAACGTTATATAGAAAGACTTATCATTTGGGATAAATATATTAATATAAATATTATAATTTTATTTAGATTTTAATTCCATGTAACAGTCCCGTAACCTTGTATTGTTCGCTTTCAATTTTACTTTATTTGAATAACCAGCTGATGTGTTCACTCATGTGCCACCTAGAATGACAACTTACCAAATACTGCATTGTAATTAGGTAAAAATTATAATTGACGACGGCAGTCGTACTGATTGATTTCAATCGTACTATGTCAAGAAATAATTGTATAACAAATAGTATATTTTGTGCCAAGGGAGCAAAATGTTATTTTGCTCCCCGCGTTGCAAACAATATTTTTCATGAAAAATGCAAGTACAAATCAGACTTTGCTCTCAACAGTCTCTGAGAGACTCAACAGTCTCAGAGACTGTTTCGCTCTCTAGGGAGCAAAATTCTACTTTACTCCCGAAGAAATGAGAGCAAAGTCTGACTTTGCGAGGATGTGTGACGAAATAGTACATTATGTTCCGAGGGCGACACTGTTGCGAGGATCACTTGGTACTTTTCATATCTGTAAAGAGACCTGCAATGAATATTGTCGGCCTAGGCAGTGTATTTACTCCCGAGCGCACATGCTCGAGGGAGTATATTACTGCCTAGACCGACAATATTATTGCAGGCCGAGTGACAGGTATGAAAAAAATATTACATGTATCGATTTTTTCCCTACAATTACAGTTTTATTCTATTTAAGCTTGTAACTATAAACAAAACATCGCGTTACAGTAACATATGATAATTTTTACTATAAAAATGTGCTCCGTGTATTTTACAAAATTAATACAAATAATGTATATTTGAACAGAAAACTGATGTTTAACGTTAATACAAAAGTCCAGTTTAAATCTGAAAAATTATTTATCGCATTACGTACAAATGACTAGTTCCGCGTTTTAATACGAAATAAGGAAACAGTTCGCGCGCTTAATCTTATAGCTGCTCTCACATCGCGACATCCGCCAATCAGATCAAAGTAGGTTTCTTGATCTGAAGGTGGCTGCGGGGAATTCGTGTCAATGCGCATGTTTCCACCATTTTATCAAGAAAAAAAAATATAAATAAAAAACTGGCAAAAATAATGAATCATTAGTATTTATACAATTCTGAGTCTTATACATTCTTTTGAAGTTTTTTTTCATTATTTTTATTCCAATTTTGTATTCCATTAACTCCGCTTGCGACTTTTTGAGTTAATATGATACAAAACATTTTGTATTTTTTTAATTCATTTTATTTGATTAACAATTAAATTTTTGGACGATAGAATGTTTTGAAAAGGAGAAGTAACATTCTCATTATGTTTGGTAGATATGAGTGACAAAGTATGTCATGAATGATTGAGAGAGAGAAGGTTTTCGGGTATTTGGGACAGTCAGAATGAGAATGGAAAGAGAGTGGTTGAAGAAAGTAGGTTTGAAGACATACGCACGCACCTTCAGGTCATTTCAAAGAAAATGTCAAAACTCTCCCTGCGCGATTGGATTCCTTTTTAAAGCATAATTTACGATACTTGCATTCTACGAATCAATCACATTTCTGACTGAGTTATGCATGCCATATTTTCTATATAAAAACAATTGATATTTACTAACTTTAATATTTTACAATAATTTTGTTATATTTTACAATTTTAGACATATTTTGAACAAAAGATAGTTTTAAAATAATTTTCAATTTTATTTTAGTAATAAAGGACGCATAAATTGTAGCATCATGCATTCAAGAATTGAAAATTGTTCAACAAATATTATTACCTCTAGATTCTTTGTCTTTTTCACTGTATTTCAATATATACAATGGCTATGTTTCATAAGTTTATTAAAATATAAACTATATAATAAATGTTATTTAAATAATCTAAACTCACGAACGAATATTTTAAATATACCCTTAATTTTCGTATTGTTTTATATATACATAATTTACATATAAATTTCAGCAATATATAAATATATGGCATATATTTAGGATATAGATTTATATTCTATATTTTCGTCCATGAGGGTATAAGAAATGATACAATTTTATGTAACGATGTCTTAGCATATTTAATATAACCATTTATGTTTAAAATTGCAAATTTTGCGAAAAATTACTGAACATTTCATTAAGAATAGTGCTTTTATCAAGGTTTTATATGATGTAAACGAACATTTTTCTAGAAAAATATTTTTTCATTTTGTCTTTTGTTTTTGTCTTATACAGATTGAATACTGTCTCAACGGTAAAAAATCCTGTATTATTGTCAACGTGCATTCTATTTCTATGTCTACGTGAATATCTATTTCAAATATAAATTTTTTGATTAATTGGGCTTTGTGTGTATTATTTAGAATATATTAAATATATATGTAACTTTAAAACAAAATATAAATAATAAAATGTTTTGTGAAAATTTTTCATTTTTATTTCCACTATTTTAATTAATAATAGGATAATGTTATTATTGTTGTTTCAGCAAGAACCAAACTAAAGAGAGTGATTCTTCCAGTTTTGCTGGCTCTCAAATTAAAAGCCTTGATTGTTCTGCCAATTGTCCTTACTCTTATTGGTTTAGTTGGCATCAAAGGATTGGGGGCTGGACTTATGGCCCTTTTGTTATCTGGTGCTGTAGCCCTTAAGGCTTTATTGACTTCGCCACCTCATTATCCTGCAAGAGTCAGTTATGGAGTTGTTAGGCCCTATGATATTCATCACGAACACTGGCACAGATCACAGGATGAAATTGCCCAACCCTATAGAGGGTGGATCCCAGAATATAATGATCAATATCCTTATCAGGAGGCTCCTGGATTCGTGTCATGATTTATTATATAAAATAACAACAATAAAGATTTAATTTATTTATTTATTGCAATTGTTTTCAATAAATTAGACTTTTTTTAAAGGGCGTATTCTTTCTTAAACACATTTTGTTTACCAGGATCCTTTCCAAGGAAATAATACTAATTAATATTAGAATAATATTATTTATCGAACAGTTTAATTAACAACCCAACTAAAAATTCCAATTAGTAATTCATAAGGAACTTGAGTTATGCTATTTAAATTGTAAGGGCCTCACAAGTGAAATATACAAGGCACTTGTAGGAAATTTAACGCAGTGCACGCAAAATAAAATTACATTAAAAATTACTGTACTGTACAGCAGCGCTGTCATAGAAATATTTTGATTACATTATTACAAATCTGTTTACTTTCAAAATACTAGAATTATAGAAAAATTTGTGATACGGAATAGCAATTTTTACTATACTGTATGACAAATTTTTCTATAATTCTATTAATTTGAAAGTAAACAGTGCTTATAAAA
>JABFPJ010007048.1:0-10309 GCA_022817425.1 Gryon sp. ZL-2020 | reverse complement strand
ACTAATATTTGGAATAATAATATATTATTATTATTTAAATTATTTTATATTATTTATTATATATATATATATATATATGTTTATAAAATAAAAGTCCCAAAAATGAACTAATTTTTGGTTATTTGTAAATTATTAAATTTGACTTATTAATTGAAGTAGCTTTTGTGTTTTGTTTTTGAATTAAAAATAATTTTGTATGAAAAAATGATGTAATTGTCATTTTTTTATTTGTTTATTTCATATTTGGGTGTAATAATAAGCCTGTTATCAACAATACTGTTTTATTAAACTCAATAAAATGATATAATTTGTGTTATTATATAAACAGTAATACGACCTTTATTATCTTTCTTGGCTTAATTCTATTTATAATGATAATAGTATGTATAATGATAACAAGAGTAATCGAGTTTGATACGTTCATTTTGAATGGTTATTGCAGATTTGTGTACATATACAGCATATATATATGCGTCATAAATGTGGAATATGTGCACAAAAATGAGTCTTAATAAAGGCAACTGAAATGATTGATTTGATTGATTTCATGGAAACAAAGTAGAAGTGTTTTGTGAATTTGTATTGTTTTAATTAAAAAAAAAGTAAAATTAGATACAAAGTAAATTTCACTTTTATAAAGTATTATGAAATGAGTGATTATATTATATAAAAGAGAATTACTTTAACTGACATTAAATCGTCATTATGAGTTGTTATATATAATGTAATATATACATAAAATATATATGGGGCATTCTACGTTAAGACGACCCAAAATAAAAAGTGATGTTTTTTGAAACATGAATGTTTCAAAAAATTATAACTTGAAAATTATAAATCGCAGAAAGGGAAGCTAAATAGGTGTCTTAATGACAAAAAAAGAATATCGAATATACCATATATCGAATATCGAATATATCAAATATCGAATATATCGAATATCGAATATATTGAATATATTGAATATATCGAATAATATTGAATATCGAATATATCGAATATATCGAATATCGAATATATCGAATATCGAATATATCGAATATCGAATATATCGAATATCGAATATATCGAATATATCGAATATATCGAATATCGAATATATCGAATATATCGAATATATCGAATATCGAATATATCGAATATCGAATATATCGAATATCGAATATATCGAATATCGAATATATCGAATATCGAATATATCGAATATCGAATATCGAATATATCAAATATATAAACAACTGTAAATTGAATATTTTATTAAATTGAAATATGATTTCAGGTTGTTGTAACAGTGCACCATGTCTGACTCGGTGAAGCTGGACGAGAACGTGAATGACACTCAAGACACATTTTTCGAAAATCCGGACGACGTAAAAGACACGTCAGCGAATGCAAGTTTACACGAAAGTCAAGATTTTAACTTGTTATTGGACACCGAAGCAGAGGACCAATTGAAAGACAGTTTCACTCAACAAAACAAAACCAAAAGCGTGGATCAAAGCCTAGAGAACGACATTATTTCAAATGACAAAACCTCAGAGCTGGAAAAAAATGCGGATGAAATTAAAGTTGACAAAGTTGAGTCAACAGAAAAGAACATTGAATCCGAGAAGGAAGAAGAGGACGAGGAATTCATCGCCGGGACTCCGCCGAATTGCGCCAGTGTTTGCTCGTCAAATTCACTAAAACGCAAACTCGAGTCTGAGAATGTTTGTGCGACCAAAGTTGCGCGCACAAACGCGACGAGTGACGCTTCAAAAGCTCAAAACTTGATGGACGAAGAGGAGGATATGTTCGTGGCCGACAGTTTGAATGAAATGGCGGAAGACATGGCGGACGAAGAAGTCATCCCGGAAACGCAAGAGTCAAACTGGAGTGAGAGTGTTGAAGTTGAAAACAAGTCAATGACGAAAGATGAAAATCAGATAGACGATAAAACGAAAGATAAAAGTAATGAAGTAAGCAAAACTGAAGAAACAAAAGAAGAAGAAACGAAGACGAATGGAAATGAACAAATGACAAATGAAGAAGTTGAAGTTGATTTGGAGAATAATCAAGTTGAAAGCAAAGTTGATGATGAAAAAGTTGAAATGAATGAGAGTAAAGTTGAAGATGAGAAAGTTGAGGAGAACAGTGATTGCAAAGAAGCGGAAGTTGAGAAGAGTAAGAAGGAGAATTTGAGTTTAAATTCTGCAAATGAAGCTGAAAAAGAGAAAGTTAAAGTAAACGATGACAATAATGATTCTGAAATGAAAAATGAACAAATGAAAATAACCGAAAGTGCCAAAGATGATGTCAAAGTAACATTGCAAAATGGCACGAATGAATGCGAGGTTTTAAAAGATGAAGAAGAAAAGCAAAATGACGTTAAGAATGAAGAAAAAATGGAGGAAATGGAAAAAATGGAAGTCGAATGTGAGGAAGAGGAGAAGAAATCGGAGTCAAATATGGAAACGGAGTTAAATGCGAAAAATCGGTTTAGCATAGAAGTAATCTATGATAAGAAAGTAGCTACAAAAGATGCTACAAAGTCGCCCGATGTGATTGAGTTGTTAACTGACGATGATAAGGATAATTCCAATGTGATTGATAATAAGTTTTCCGATACTGATCCGGAAATAGTGGATATTTTGAATGCTAATAAGGTGACGACTTCGACAGACGATACTGTAATTAACAACGTGCCAATTGTGAGTATAGGCGACAGCGATTGTGAGGAGGTTGCTGCAGCAAATAGCAGTCTTACTAATGCAAAGTCTGGGGATGAGGCTCAGACGATGGCGAATCAAAATCAAAAAGTTATACAGATAGAAAGAGAAATTGGTGAGAAGGATTTGTTGTTCTATTGTGTATATAAACTTAAATATAGATAATTATCAAATTTGTAATTTAGAGTTTCGATGATGAAAATCAGATGATTTATATTGAGATTTAAATTGAATGATTTTTTGTAAATCAATCATTTTAATCAAATGATTTTTTTTTATTAATGATTTTAAACAAATGATTTTTTTTAATTAAGGATTTCTTTTAATCAACGATTTTAATTCAATGATTTTGTAAATCAATGACTTTAATAAAATGATTTTTTTTAATTAATGATTTTAAACAAATGATTTCGTTTAATCAATAATTTTAAACAAATGATTTCTTTTAATCAATGATTTTAATTAAATGATTTCTTTTAATCAATGATTTTAATCAATATCAAATATTTAATAAATTAATGAACTAATTCAATAAAAAGAATAATAAAAAAAGAAACTCAAAAACTAATAATTCGTTAGATTCAGTGCAATATTACAATAATTTGTTAAACATAACTATAATTTTACAATAACGATGAAATAATCTTGAAAAGCTTGAATTTAATTTTGTTTCAATTTATACCATTTTTATTTAAATCTGAAAATTAAAAAATCTGCTTAAATCGAAAAATTCAATTTTTTAATTAAAAAAAACATGATTTGCATTAACTTGAATGATTATAATATAAACGAAATATGTATCGTTGCAGGTATTTTCGTGAAGCTGAAATGTTTATTAAACGTTGACGAAAGCACAAAGGATTTATTGCAGAAGGAAGTGCTGAGCGTGAATTGTGAAGCATCCAGTCGTTTGAATGTAAGTGGTCCAAGGGTCGTGCACGATACGTCGGCTTCGCTCGCCGACATTTCCGGAAACGAAACCAGCAATAAAGATAACACAAGCTGTCCGAGTTCCAACCAACAGATGCTGAGTCTTCCGCCAAGTTCTCGTTACTCTTCGATATCAACGTCAAGCTCTTCCAGCTGTCCGTCTAGTGCGGCTGCATTAGCCGCCAAAATGATTGCCAAAGATAACGCACAATTTTTGTTCCCGCGTTCTGTGGTGCCGAGAACGAAGCCAACCAAGCAAGGCGAACAGAATGCGAAATTGGGTGCTGAGAGTCAAGACGGGTCCTTAAAAGACTGGAAAAATGCGCAGTTGTTAACCACGACTGTACTCAATTTTGCAACCATTGAGTTGACTAATAGCTTGCACTCGAGCAATGCGCCAATTGACTCAATGGACTTGAGTGCCAATAGTCCGACGCCAAATGTTCAGTTGTCGACTTCGACACCGGACTCTAAGAATAGTTTGAGTAGTAAAAATACTTTGATTCTCGAGGTAAATGCGCGGCAAATATTTGTTCTTTGTAATTCAAGTTAAATTGTATGTTTTTTGCATTTTTGTATTTAATTTTTTATTTATTTTATTTATGTATTTATTTATTTATTAATTTAAAACGTTGATTTTTGCACTAACATTTACTGCAATTACTTTTAATTTTCGTTAAAGTAATTGTGTGTTATTTGAATTTTTGAAGTTGATTTTCATTTTATTTTATTTATATTTATTAATTTAAAACTTAAAAGTTAAATTAAAAGTTAAATTAAAACTTAAGTTTTAAGTTTAAAGTTAAAAATTAAAACTAAAAAAAAATTAAAAGTTAATAAATTGAAATTGTTTTTTAACTTAGTTTAATTCATTCATTAATTTAAGGAGCTTGGAACGGTTTTAACAATATAAGATAAAATGATGAAAAATTAAATATGCAATAATAACATCAATATCTTTTTGTTTATGAAATTTCAGAAATCACCGTGTATTTTCGAAGATATTCACGTTTGAAAATGATTAAATTAACATTAAAAGTATAGGAAAACATGACGAATTGGACATTTAACACAAAAATAAATACATGCAAACATAAGTTGAGAAAATAAGTAACTAAGCAAATGAAACGTTATGAATAAAGCTATAAGGCAAAAATAAGAAAAAGTAAACTCAGTTTTTAGTTAAATTGCATTTCGAGAAATGAAATAAAATGATAATACAAAAGTTGTACGATAAAAATAGACCTTCTTTTGATTAGTGAGTACTGTTCCAACCTCCTTAAGGTGATTCTTCTTTTAAGTTCTATGTTTCTCTCTTCCACTAATGAGTTCACCATTAGCTCTATCCTTTTTGCTCTTACATAGCTGAAGAATCACCTTAAGGTGATTCTTCATTTGAGTTCTATGTTTCTCTCTTCCACTAATGAGTTTACCATTAGCTCTATCCTTTTTGCACTTATAAAACTGAAGAATCACCTTAAAGACATAAATAAAAAAAAATAAAAAATAAAATATATACCAATTTAATCATTTGAATTGAATAAAAGCAAATTTCCATTACTACAATTTCAACAATTATTTCGATAACAAAATTCAACGTAAAGCAAAAAAAAAAAAAAAATTCTTTTTAATTGAAAAAATCTAAGATATTCAAAAACATAAGTTCATCGAACAACATAAGCTGAAACTAACGAAAGCCACATTTTGCAGAATCCGTCAACGCCGCGAAGCAGCCGCAAAAGGCGTCAAGCCAGCAAACGGCCGCGTTCAACAAAAACCACCAAATCAGCCCTGAAAGCCAACGGCTACAACATGAAAGTCTCCCCGGAAGTAGTGCAACACTCGAGCGACGAGATGTCCTGCGAAACCCCAAGCAAACTGGCCAAACTAACAGCCAACGATTCCCTAGCGACATCCATAAGCTACGAATCCGACGAGCAGGATGAAATCATCGGCAAGCAAGTGTTCGCCAAATGGTCGGACAACAACTACTACCCCGGCACCGTCACCGAAAAAGTCAAACTCAAATACAAAGTGCACTTCTACGACGGCAAAAGCAAGGTTCTCATCGAGGACTTCGTGATTCCCGTGAAGAACAACCTGAAGGAAGGGATGTCCGTGTACGCGAACAAGAGCGATCGCGACTTCGACTGTTCGGGTATCATCGTGAAGATTCGCGAGGTGAAAGCCAAGTCAGCCGAGCAGAGTGTTTTGTACACGATTGAGTTGGACGACGACGCGGAGCAGATCGAAGTACCCATAATGAACATCTCCCTCACGCAAGATCAGGCGCAAGTTTTGCGCGACGAGCTCCAGGTTAAGCCTAAAAGCGCTCCGTCGACGCCGTCGACCCACGTGACCCTGGACAACATGGTGGAGGGGAAGCGACGGTCCAAACGGACCCTAACTGGCACACCGTCTTCCACTTATGCCAGCAAAAAGAGTCTATTAATTAAGTCCGATAACGAAAAGCCGTCGGTCTCTGGAGTGACGCCGATCAAAAAATATTACTCCAGCGAGTGGAGTTCGGGACCGAATGTGGATGAGAAGCCGTTGTCGTACATCGACGGAGTGCAGTCGGAAATCGACGGAACACCCAAAGAGTATTTAACGAAAAAGACGAACAGTCGGTCGAAGAGCAAGGCAAAACGCAAATTAGAGACTCCCAAGGAGGACGCCACGTTGATTCAGACACTCGGACCGATTCCGCCAGCGGGCGCCAATTTCTTCGCCGGCATGTCGTTTGTGCTGACCTGCGCGAACGTCGAGAGTATCGATCGATATTTGCAAAAGGACACGGAAAATTCGTCGGAAAATTATGCCACGGACAATGAGGAGGAGTGGCTGAAGCGTCCGTTTGTGCGCGAGCGATTGAAGCAGCAGCTCGTCAGCGCTGGCGGATTGGTTTATGACGACGTTGAGGACATTGCGCCGGAGGATTACGATAATGCGCGGCTCATAACAAACGTGCCGAATTGCACCGCAAAGAGTGTGCTTTGTCTGTCGCTTGGTATTAAGGCACTGAATCATAACTGGGTCATACGATGTTGTCGGGAGGTCAGTATTTTCTTCAGTGATGAGGATAAGACGAAAGGATATTGTTTCATTGGACATCTCAATTCGGATAACTCGACATATGGACATTTCGTCCCATTTTGTACACATTACATTTTTATATAACTTAACATAACATAACTTAATATAACTTAACAACATAACTTAACATAACATAAGTTAACATAACTTAACAAAACTTAACATAACATAACTTAATATAACATAACTTAACTTAACATAACATAACTTTACATAACTTAACATAACATAATTTAACATAACATAACATAACATAACTTAACATAACATAACATAACTTAATATAACATAACTTAACATAACATAACATAACTTAATATAACATAACATAACTTAACATAACATAACATAACTTAACATAACATAACATAACTTTACATAATTTAACATAACTTAACTAATATATTTAAAGAGATTTTTACATTTAAACATATGTAAGAATTAACAAAACAACATTAGCAAATATTAATGTTAATTAAGTGCATTTGTTTATTTAAATAATGTTTATTGCTGCGTGATTCTAAAAAAATAAAGCAGTGTCAAATTGTTATTAAATATTTATTGAATGAAGTGAAATAGGACAATTCAACACAGGATAAAAAACACTAATTTCAACATCATTTATTTAATTATTTATCAACATTAATTATTTATCAACAATTTGATATTATTTTATTATTTTTTACAATCATGCAGCAATAACAATTATTTACAAATTATTCGCAATGCCATTGAACTGTTTTTGTAATTTTTTTTTGAATATGATTTAACAATAAATTGCGAAAAAAATAAATGCATATAATAAACGTTAGTTTTATTAATTTGGTTAGTTTTCTGGGTCGAAATGTCTATGCTTTAAGTTATCCGGGTTGAGTTTCCTGTGTTGAAATATGTATAAACCCATGTTGCATAAATTAACGCTATAAATATGAACATTTTTATGGATGACATATTTTAAATTATACAGCAGTAATATTTAGAATACTGGAATAAGAATAGTATTAATGATAACTTTTGCTCTCGTATAAAACAGGATTATACCTCTTTTTATACAATATATTTCATTGTAATAATGTCGAATTATTTTTTTTTCAACATAAAATAATTAAAACTATTATTTTCGATGATTAACAATTGTGCAACATATCATTTACATGTGATTAAATTATTGAATCAAATAAATTTAAATAAATGATTAGATTACAATCAATTATTTAAAAATGTCATTTTGCACTATTTAAAGATAATTTAATTAATTAATTAATTAAGTAGATAATTAAATATATTTCATTTATTATTTCTAGTTTGATGTGATGAATATATAAAACTATATTTGAAAAGTTTAATAATTATATCTTTTGTAATAAAACAATTTAGCATTTAACAAATTAAGAAAAGTATGTTTTTTCAATCTTAACATCATTTTATTTGCATATTAATTTGTTAAATGTTATTATGTATTAAAGAAATTATCTTTTTTATTAAAAACATTTAAAGTTATACACATTTTTTATTTTTAATATAATAATTACTTTTTTTCTTTTTTTTTAATATAAGTTTGAAAGATTAATGAAACTTTAAACGTATTCAGTTAAGGATTAATGCTATTTTCATTCAACATCTCCATTTCTTCTTTCAGAATAAACGAGTGAATATGGATCAGGAAGAATTACCGGCTGGTTGGAGTCTCGATAAACGTGCTTATGTCGAAAGTTACCAGAGACAGAGTAATAAACCTTTAGAGTCTCTAACTATCGCAATTCCAAGTATGAAACAGCATAACAACTTTTATCAGTTTTGGAGCAAAGTGTGCAAAAATGCTGGAGCTAATGTTATTAACATAGAAGATGAAGGTATATTTTTTATTTTGATTAAAAACATTTTATTATAAAATATTAAATAAATTATTTTTGTACATGAAAAATACATTTTCAAACATTAATTTTGCAAAATTTTACTTTTCAGAGACAAATTTCGTCGAAGCCACAGCAGTACTTGCAACAGCACAATGTCCATCAGCAATCGTCGAAAAGGCGTCGAAGAAGTGGGAAATACCAATTTTATCGACTGTTTGGGTTGTACAGTGCCTTATAGAAGGTTATCCCTGTCCGTTCGACACACAACCGAGTTACATCCATACTTATGTGCGTCCATAAATCAAAGCATACTTTGAATTCCGTAATATTGGCGCTAATCATCACAATGTCTCAAATCCAAAATTGATCAACGTTTGAAATTGAATTAATTCAGTCAATTAACTTTCTTTTTTTTATCATTTAAATATGAGTCATTTATGAAGTTACGAATGAGTTATTACGAATGAGTTAGTTATGTTCGGTTCATTTCGTAAACTTTCATTGAGTCAGTATGATTTTAGTTGTAAGTTGATTTTTTCTTTGATTATCATTATTTTGCAATTGTTTGATTATTTCGTTACGCAAAATTTGTTTCAAATATTTATTTGAATTGTTATAACATTTGATATTAGTTTGAGTTTAGTTAAGATTCAAAGGTAGAATGAAAGAAAGATGAAGTGTAAATATACATCCAAGTGAGTTTAAACACTGGTCCCATTTTACGAGTATATTGTATAAAATATATTTTGGACATGCATTTATTTGTTTGGTGAATTATGAAATAAATAGCATTTGTAAACATTCATTTGTAAGAGTTCAGTTATTGGTTTTAAAGCTACTTCCATTGAACTCTCTATATTTTATTAAACATAAACTAGAAATAACTATGCAATTTAACAAAAAAATTACATTTATGATAAGCTTAATTAATTTAAATGATCATCTTATTGGAAATTATTTTTGATATTCAAAGAAGCGTGTAATATTTGTAAAAAGATACATTTTATAGTCGCACTCCAAATAAAAAAGCACCTAAAAGTATGTAGGAATGTTATGACTAATAAGTTTATATAAAATGATCAAATATTCATAATATTTTGTACGAATTGGCGTATGATTTAAAATTACAAATTTTACATATCTTCAATACAAATTTCGATTAATCAAATATTTTTAAGTTCAAAAATGTATTTCATACTTAAAGTATACATGACAATTTGTGTAAATATGCAGTTTAATATGTAATTCACATTATAATATTAGCAATTTAAGTACAACAAAAATAGGATATTTTGAATTACTTTATAATTAAAATACAAGTAGTCAATGATTAACGAATAAAAACGATTATCTGTATTTATAAATATTTTAGAATATTAAAACCAACTGTAGCAAATGATATTCGTGTATTTTATTAATTTATTATTTTATATATATATTTATATCGAATTAAAAATTAACGAAAATAGCATAATTATTGTTTTTTACTACTGAAAACAATAATTATGTTATTTTCGTTATTTTTTTAATTCAGAAAATTTTGAAGCAAATCGATTGAGACTATCATACTTAAATATTGTTTTTAATAAAAAACATACATAAATATTCGATATTCGATACATTCGATATTTGATATATTCGATATACGATATATTTGATATTCGATATATTTGATATTCGATATATTCGATATTCGATATATTCGATATTCGATATATT
>JABFPJ010007047.1:0-10310 GCA_022817425.1 Gryon sp. ZL-2020 | reverse complement strand
ATACCAAAATATTGATACTGCAATATTGAATCTTAAATACTATTATTGAAATATTGACTATTACATATTGATATTACAATATTGATATTGAAATATTAATTATTAAATATTGATTACTAAATACTGACACAAAAATATTGATACTACAATATTGAATCTTAAATATTATTATTATAATATTGACTATCACATATTGATATTAAAATATTGATATTAAAATATTAATTATTAAATATTGATTACTAAATACTGATACAAAAATATTAATACTACAATATTGAATCTTAAATATTATTATTATAATATTGACTATCACATATTGATATTAAAATATTAATATTGAAATATTTATCATTAAATATTGATTATTAAACACTGATACCAAAATATTGATACTGCAATATTGAATCTTAAATACTATTATTGAAATATTGACTATTACATATTGATATTACAATATTGATATTGAAATATTAATTATTAAATATTGATTACTAAATACTGATACAAAAATATTGATACTACAATATTGAATCTTAAATATTATTATTATAATATTGACTATCACATATTGATATTGAAATATTAATTATTAAATATTGATACTGAAATGCTGATTATTAAATATTAGTATTGAAATACTAAACATTATACATTAATAATAAAATATTAATTATTGAATATCAATCATTCAAATCAATATTAATAATTTCAACAATATTTCATTTCAATCAAAAAATCATTTTTTCCGATTTCCTCTGCATTGTATTGCACTGGCAAGAAAAAAAAAGTTGTTGTCATTTAAAAATTGATTGGAATCTCGTTAAATGATCGTCGTCATAAAAAAAAGCAAGATAAAATGAGAATGAATGGTTTTGGTTTGGGACTCTCTTAGACACAAATCGTATAGAGATGAAAACGCGAGGAATTGAAAAGACGAAGAGCTATGCATCAGTGTCATCGTCGGTGGCGCATTGTTCGCCATGCGCACCGATTTGTTCTTAATGAGATATTAATGACGTCACGCTGCGGCTTAAATGGTAACTAGTCGATGATGGATGGACACCGTGCGTGCGTAGAAAACCGACATCATTATTGCGGTTGATATTTTCTAAGTTGCGCGATGTATTCTCAATCATACGTGTGTCAGAACGTGTATTACGTCCCTCGTCAGCAGATGCCTCTCGTCCACAAATCCGCGTAATGTCTCACACTTTTTTATCCTCGGTCAACTTTTTTTGTTCGCCAATTAAAAAAAAAATTTGTTGTAAATTTTTTTTTTTTAAATTTGTTGTACATTTTTTTTTAATTTAATTTTCCGTTTTTTATTTTTTTGCAATATTTGACATTAATATTCTGACCTTTTAATTCTAATTTTTATCATTTTTGCCCTTTTCTTACCATTTTTTTACCATTTTTCTATCATTTTTGCCTATTCTTAGCATTTTTTTACCATTTTTCTATCATTTTTTACCATTTTTAAAAATGTTTTAACATTATTCAGTTCTATACTATTTTAGGTTAATATCAATTACTATTTTCACATTTGATTTATGTTCTTTTTTAAACATTTCTTGTCATTTTTACCATTTTTGTACTTTTTTACCATTGTTTTTACTATTATTTTGCCATTTGTTACCGCATTTTACAATTTTTTACCATTTTTCAACTATTTTTTATAATTTGTTTAGTTATTTTTAAATTATTTTTTACAATTATTTACCATTTCTTATCGTTTTTACCATTTTTCTACCATTTTTTACTATTTTTCTACTGTTTTTACGATTTTTTATGATTTTTCTACTTTTTTGCCATTTTGACCATTTTGTACCAGTTTCTACATTTTTACCATTTTGCCACTTTTTTTTACCATTTTTTTTACCTTTTGTTACCATTTTATACCATTTTTCACCATTTTTCTTAGCCATTTTTTAAATTTTTCTACCATTTTTTACCATTTTTTGTTAGTTTTACCATTTCTTATCAGCTTTACCATTTTTTTACTTTTTTCTCACCATTTTTCTCCCAAATTTCTTCGAATCTAAATAAAAACTAATCTTTTCTCATCTCTATTATTTAATTCGTTAAAATATTTTTTAAAAATCATTTTTCCCTTCTTTTTCCTTTTCTGCAATCTTTGACCAGTAAATTACCATTTTTACCATTTCCGATAAAAACTTTTACCATTTTTAAAACATTTTTAAAACTCTTTTATCATTTTTTAATTATTATTATTATTATTATTTAACATCTTTCAAATTATTCTCACCATTTTTCACCATTTTAACCATTTCATTAAACTGTTTACCATTTCTACAAAAACTTTTCTTTTCCTACTATATTTATTATTTTATTATATCACATTTGTCCCTATTCAGCAAATCATTTTCATTACTATTTTAACATTTTTGTTATTTTTACCATTTTTAGGATTCTTGTAATTTTTACCATTTTTGTAATTTTTACTATTTTTGTGATTTTTACTATTTTTGCCATTTTTACCATTTCTAAAATTTTGGCAATTTTTGTCATTTTTACCATTTTTGTCATTTTTACTATTTTTGCCATTTTCACCATTTTTGCCATTTTTGCCAGGTTTACAATTTTTGTAATTTTTACCATTTTTGCCATTTGTACCATTTAATTACTCTTTTTTAAAATAATATTAACACTATTCTGAAAATCATTTTCATCATTTTTTACCATTTTTGCCATTTTTTCCCAAAACATTATATTAAGACCATTTTCCATCCAAATTTCCCCGAATAAAAATGAAGAATGAAGCAAAATCATCCTTTCTCATCTCTATTATTGTGAAAGCATCATAGTTGATCCAACAATTGTGTAATTACAATAAAGGGTCTGACTCTGATTTGTCGTCGGGTGTACAACGCACGTCGATCCATCGAATTAGTCTGAATTGCGTTTTGAAAAGCGGTGGCACGAAAAATGGCACATCCTTCAGATCCAAACACCCAGAATCCGGGGACACCCCTCGCTTTGGTTTTGATTTGGAGTAGCTCGTGGAGACTTTCTGAATGGGCCAAAGGCGTCACTGCTTGCACAGTTCACGCGTATACGATGACTGATAGACCCCCGGGTCTAAAGAATCCGCTACCTATAAAGCTTATTTGTCGCTCAACGATGAGAATGAATCAGGCAGATGTATTACACAAACACACTTATTTATGCACATATATATATGTATATATATATTTATATATACATATATACATATGTACACCTGGTTCCATTCGGATTCACCCAACAAAGGATGCTGTCGTATTTGGACAGCATTAGCGTTAAATTTGGCCATCGAGACGTTTTAATAGGACAAACCTCGTGTGTCAATTTGACTTCTCTTGTTGGCTTTTACGATCTGATATACTCTTTGAAATTATCGACTTTTGGCCTGACATGAAACGCAGGGGCGATTTATGGGATGGGAAATGTATATCAAAATTACGACTTTTTTTGGGTATATTTTGCATTAATATGACAAAAATGAGTAATAAAAAGTCGAAAATCGGCTCAAGTTATCAACTGCGCATCGATTTTATTGTATAGAAAACTACTGCGCATCGATTTTATTGTATAAAAAACTACTGCGCATCGATTTTGTTGGACAAAAATCTACTGCGCATCGATTTTGTTGGACAAAATTCTACTGCGCATTGATTTTATTGTACAGAAAACTACTGCGCAGCTTTTTTGTGGTAATGTGTCAGATAGTTGCGCAGTAGTAAGCTTCGCAGTTTTTTGGATGCGCAAATGATGTTATTATAATATTATGAACTAATTTTTACTTTGTGAAGGCTTTTGAGTCGGCGCAGTACATGATTATTTTTAAAAAACTCAATAATCTCAAAAATCTTAATAATTTATTGGAATTTCTATGGGATTAGTATGGATAGTCAAAGCAAATGAAACTTTAGATACTTCATAAACTTCCGAAACCTTTGAAAATGATTGACTGCGCAGCCTTTTTGATGTCTGATAAACTACTGCACAGGTGTTTTTACGTAATGGCCCTGATGTCTGCGCATTAGTAAACTGTGCATGTTTTTGGATGCGCAGTAATAAGATATGCATCTTTTTCGATGCGCACTAGAAGTTTATGCATGTTTTTGGATGCGCAGTAATAAACTTTGCATCTTTTTAGATGCGCAGTAGTAAACTATGTACGTTATTGGATGCGCAGTAATAAAATATGCATCTTTTTGATGCGCAGTAACAAAATTTACATCTTTGTGGATGCGCAGTAGCAAAATTTACATCTTTTTGGATGCGCAGTAATAAAATATGCATCTTTTTGATGCGCAGTAACAAAATATACATCTTTGTGGATGCGCAGTAGCAAAATTTACATCTTTTTGGATGCGCAGTAATAAACTATGCCTCTTTTCAGATGCGCAGTGGCCAATTTACACAGATTTCGATACAAAACCCCCATTTTGAGGTCCCTCAGACCTTCTAACATCATTTCCAATCCCAAAAAAGGCAACATTTCAACCAAAACTCCCAAATTTGACCAAATCTCATACGATTCTTCAAACCCATAATCCATTCAGCCATTTAAAGGGTTTGTCCACAATCATAACGACATTCTAACGTCACGCAGTGTCTTGCAAAACACGCCGGAAGCTCATAAAAAAGTCAAACCCAAATTTCCAGGGCCCGCATTCAAAAGCCATAAAACTCAACTTAGCATATATTTATTTCCCAATTGATTCACCGTTAAAATAGTGTCGCAACTTGTTCAAGTCGGCGGGAATATGTTTGCTTAATAACTCGCATATACGCTCGCAAGCCGGTCTATGCGCCATTATTCACGCCCGAATAAAACTGCATGGCTAATCCTGTATCATCGTCCTGGCGCACGATTCGTGCACGTTTTTAGGGACGTCAAACGACAGTTTGTCTATTTATCCCCTCCCCTCTTCTTCCTTCTTTTTTGTTCATTTACTTCCCCTCTTCCCATTTAATTTCCCCTCCTTCGGCCACTCTCTTCGTCATTAATAAAATTTGATGTTCCGGAAAATTACGTCTCAATTATCACAATTCGCAACCGTTATGGGGAAACTCGTTTATATATGCGACTTTTATTGGGATATTATATATGAAATCGTCATGGTGTCCAATTGATTTGGCACACGCGCTATTTTTCACATACAAATCAATGCATTTTTGATCTTTCAATTTCAACATTCATTCGCATATAATATTTTTGCCCATTTATTATATATACAAAAAAATTATAATTCATCATATATAAAATAACCTCCCCCCCTCCCCCCCCCCGGGGGAAATTATATAATCTTAAAAAAATACAATAAAAAACAGTAAAAATTCCATTTTTCCACAGACATTAAATTTTATTGTTTAAATATTTTTTAAACTGAAAAAAAAATTTTTTTCAAAAAACTTTAAAAGACTCAATTCATTTCATCGATAAATAATTTTGCAACTTCCCCCCCCCCCAATTGGGGGAGGGGGTGGTTGAGTGAAAGAATAAGTGGCGATTGGGTGGGAGAAGTGAAGCGCCTCCCCAAACTGTCGCTGCCGCAACCCCTTGCCGCCTCCCCCCCCCCCCCCGCTAAGCAAATGTGTGCGCGCGAGCTCGTCAAGCGCAAATGTTTGCGAGCTCGGTCGACGCGACATAGATTTATTCGTGTTTTGCGGATAAGAGAAATTTATCGCCGACCATTTTTACACATTGGATTATCCAGCGAGAGAAATGATGCCCATTTCAAATCATATATATATATAATTCATATATATACATATATGTATATATATATATATATATATATATGGATATATGTATATATATATATAATTTTGGTGATCACTTGGATGTTCTCAATTTCGTCTATGGGTTGCATTAATTAGCAGCTGAGAGATAATTTTCCGGCATTAACACGCCGCACTCAACTGACGCGGTCAATTAGCGGCGATGTTGACTCGCGCTACGCCGTTCAACAGTCAACGCCACGTGCGGCGTTCATATAAAAACAAAAAAAAAAAAAAAGGTGAACCAAAAAACGCGAGATACTTTTTACCGCATTTTCACAGATGTATTATATGTTAAGTTTGACGGATTTATGACTTTTCATTTCGAGCCAAATTACATAGATATCTATGCTTTGCTGAATGCAATTACACTTTCTTGCTGTAAATATGCTGTCAATATGCCGTTACATACTTTCTTTTAATATTTGAACAAATTTATATATTTAATACAATTAAAAAAATATCTTTTTTTTAATAAATAAAAAAATATTAATTGTTTAAGAAAAAATTGCGAAAATATATATACATATATATACATATATATGTATGTATAAATGTAAAAATGAAATAAAAAAGAAGATGGACGTAAACATGATTGAATGGCGCGAGTTGATTGAAGTGTATAATTTTTAATAGGCGCGATTGTAAGCGGACGTTATAAATGTGCGGAAACGAGCGTCCGTCCATTGAATTGGGGGATCCGCGCGTGGATAAGAGAAAACGCGAAGTTTAATCTGAAGCCGATATCGGTGCGCGCGACTCGCGAGTGATGTAGTAGAATTTTATCGCGAGCCACTATCGGCGCGGAAAATAATTAAAACGCAGATCAATAGGTGGCACCGATGCGCAAAACGTCATCCATATATATGTATATATATATATCCATATATACATATACATATACATATACATATACATATACATATACATATACATATACATATACATATACATATACATATACATATACATATATATATACATATACATATACATATACATATACATATACATATACATATACATATACATATACATATACATATACATATACATATTCATATACATATACATATACATATACATGTAGATTATATATATAGGAATATATATAGATCACCGACCCATAAAGCGTTTCGGTTCACCGAATCGAATCCGCCGAATATTTCACGCAAATTTCGTTTCGTTTCGCGAGCGCGCGAACCAATTGTGCAGATTGAATTTTTGATGAGAAACTAAATTATCGGCCACTATTTATCTCCTTCTCTCTCAAAAGCGATATCGCAAACTGTGTGTACGCATGGAAAATATGCACATAAAATATATATATATATGTATATATATATGTTTAAAAATATGCAAATGCTAATTTGCTTGCAGGGGATTTGCGAATGAAATCATATTCTTCGATCATTTTCATGTATAGCTAAACTTGCAATATTTTAAGATATCAAACAAAATTTCTTTATATATAAAAAATGCATATATAAATTTTATATATACAAATATTTTTGTTTGTTTATAAAAATACATTTTATCACATTTTCATTTTATATTTTTATTAAAAAACAAATTTTTTTCTCATATCTATTTTTTGTTTCAATTTAATTAATAATAATTTTGTGCACTTAATATAAAAAATGTGATTAAATAGACTGAAAAAAAGTGGATGAGAAGACAAGATGATTCGTGACGCTGTTGCAAAAGCCTTTTCAGCGTTGTTCTCTTCATCGCTTCATCTGTAAACGCGCCCACATAAAACGTTTTCGCTACCCTGCTGGTATATATATATATATATATATATATAGTAAACTCCAATGTAATCCCGGATTCAGCACTCAATTTGCCGCGTTACACAGCGGTTTCCGCGCGCCACGTTTCCATCCCGGCTCTACTTTCATCGCTACACACCCTTACGCGTGTCACCGCATTTCTTTCCCCACGCGACAATGTCTTACCAAATGCCGCTTTACCCTTCTCAAACGCTGACAACACCGTGTTTTGCAATTGTGGAAGACATTTTTTTCAAAAATAATTGAAAAAAACAACAGAATAAATACAATAAACATTTTTAAAATAAGACTAAATTTCGGCGGTGTAATTTAAAAACTATTTTTTGTCTTAAAAGTAGTCATTTAATGTTAAAAATACTTCAATATAATATTTTTAGGTTCAAAATGCAGCCAAATTTGCAACTGCGCATCCATTTTTATGTTCCGTTACCTACTGCGCATCCATTTTCGTGTACAGTGATCTACTGCGCACATTGTTTACTGTGAATTATGCTGAAGCTGCGCAGTAGATCATCGCGGACAAAAAATGATGCGCAGTTGATAATTTCGATATGTTTAAGTTTAAACTTATGCAGGTTTGCAAACCTTTTGCGCATCCTAGTTCATGCACGAAACCTACTGCGCAGTTCCTTTGCTATGAAGTTGGCCACACCTGCGCAGAAGTACAATATACATATTTTAGGATGCGCAGAAGATAATCTACGTATGTTTTTTATTGAATTTGACTATTTTTAAGTTATTTTGTCTATTCTGATCCCAAAAAGCGAAATTGTGAAAAACGTTTTGTTCGAAATTATTTTGAAAACAGCAAATTAAGAATAAGAAACATTCTTAAGATAACATTAAATAGTGGTGTTGTAACTTTTTTTTCTTAAAATTAGGTTTTTAATGATCTACTGCGCATGTTGGTTACTGTGCATTACGCTGAGGCTGCGCAGTAAGTCCTCGCGCACACAAAAGAATGCGCAGTTGTTAAATTCGATAGATTTTAGGTTAAACTAAATATTATTTGAAGCCTGAAAAACCTCAAAAATCTTCTGCGCAATATATTTCATGAATGACTTACTACCGCGCATCCTCTTAGCTATGAAGTCAAGCACACCTGCGCAGAAGTAAAATATACATCATTTTGGATGCGCAGAAGATAATCTATGCATATTTTGTATCAAATAGAACTACTTCGATGTTATTGTAACTATTTTAATCCAAAAAATTATTATTTCAAGATTTCAAAATTTTATTTAAAAAATCATTCGATATCAGGAAGAATTATAAAAAAAATTTGAATAAAAAAAACAAGAGCAACAGGACACTGCAATATATATTATAATAAGGAGATTTAGTCTAAAAATAATCAAAAGTATCTCTCGCGTTGAGCGAGGGTTGGCGAAGGCTTTGGCGGTTGCGGTGTTACATGTGTGTAAGGGTGTCTCCACCCCATTACCCCCGTCGATGTCGCATTTAAATTAGATTAGATAAGTCAGTCAATGCGGTATTCAAAGTAAAACCTGGGATTTGGTATCGCTAAGGGGAACCACTGTTCGGAATCACGGAAGCTGATCGGATTGCACAGACTTAGAGAACAAAAACTCGGAAATTAACTTCTTGTAAAACAGCTCATTTTCACGCGCTTTAAAACGACATTATTCCCAATGTATACACGTTTTTCTGTATCTTTACAAATGACTTTTTAATCGATTTTAATCGTTTCCCTTTTTTTACTGTAAACTTGAAAAAAAAAGTCCATTTTTATATTTAGCGACAAAAAAAGATGTCCGATGTTTCATGAAAAGTTAAAGCGCTTTATTTAAAAAGTAAATAATAAATAAAATAATATGTCCATATGTAAAATATATAATATAATTGTATATATATATATATACAGTTTTTAGATTTTATATTGTTTGATATATTTCTTATACAAAATTCTAAAAATATATAAAATATAAAAACTATAAATATAAGATTATATATAATTTATGTATAAATTGAGCCAATATAGTATACATATTGAATATAAAATTATATGTTATACTTTCGTTCGTGATATATGTGTTTGTGTTTAAACGTCATCAAGTATTGTGTTATACGCGGATACTACATATATATATGTTTTATATGCAAACATTATTGGATTACAATGCGGAATTGGATAGATAATCTTTAGCTCTTGCGTACGCGGGTATAACTTATGTAATTAAATCCAATGCCCCATAATATCCTCGCGAAATTTCATGCCGCGCCAAAGTAGAAAACAGAGTTTAACTCTCGTGTAACTTCATAATGAACATGCAAAATGTTTCATTGCACATTCAAGATATTTCATTTCATTAAATTTCATTAAAACACTTCTTTTTTTGTTTTACAACGAACAAAAAACAACTTTTTTCACTAAAATGCATAAAATTAATTTGAAATATAAAACTTGGATAATTAAACGATTAATTTTGAAAAATCTTCTCTATATAACAAGGCTTAAATAAGGCCTATACAAGGCAGATACTAAATAAGTTATGATTTGGTGAAAAAAAAATTTTGACCAGTTTCGATAACCAAATGGCCATATGGGGATCGAGTATGCCGAAATACTTACTTTTGCAAAAATCATCCGTAGTACGTTTAAACTACTCGGGGCGGTCCCCAAACACCCCCCGATAATGTATTTAACGATTTGGTGACGAAAAATTTTTGACCAATGTTGACATTCAAATGGCCATATGCATT